>LGRX02010823.1:23475-119938 GCA_001247695.2 Cymbomonas tetramitiformis
AGCGCGATGCGTCCAGCTGGCAAGTCGAGCAAGCCGCCTGCCGCGGAAAGCGCGATGCGTCCAGCTGGCAAGTCGAGCAAGCCGCCTGCCCCGGAGAGCGCGATGCGTCCAGCTGGCAAGTCGAGCAAGCCGCCTGCCCCGGAAAGCGCGATGCGTCCAGCTGGCAAGTCGAGCAAGCCGCCTGCCCCGGAAATCGCGATGCGTCCAGCTGGCAAGTCGAGCAAGCCGCCTGCCCCGGAAAGCGCGATGCGTCCAGCTGGCAAGTCGAGCAAGCCGCCTGCCCCGGAGAGCGCGATGCGTCCAGCTGGCAAGTCGAGCAAGCCGCCTGCCCCGGAAAGCGCGATGCGTCCAGCTGGCAAGTCGAGCAAGCCGCCTGCCCCGGAAAGCGCGATGCGTCCAGCTGGCAAGTCGAGCAAGCCGCCTGCCGCGGAGAGCGCGATGCGTCCAGCTGGCAAGTCGAGCAAGCCGCCTGCCGCGGAAAGCGCGATGCGTCCAGCTGGCAAGTCGAGCAAGCCGCCTGCCCCGGAGAGCGCGATGCGTCCAGCTGGCAAGTCGAGCAAGCCGCCTGCCCCGGAAAGCGCGATGCGTCCAGCTGGCAAGTCGAGCAAGCCGCCTGCCCCGGAAAGCGCGATGCGTCCAGCTGGCAAGTCGAGCAAGCCGCCTGCCGCGGAGAGCGCGATGCGTCCAGCTGGCAAGTCGAGCAAGCCGCCTGCCGCGGAAAGCGCGATGCGTCCAGCTGGCAAGTCGAGCAAGCCGCCTGCCCCGGAAAGCGCGATGCGTCCAGCTGGCAAGTCGAGCAAGCCGCCTGCCCCGGAAAGCGCGATGCGTCCAGCTGGCAAGTCGAGCAAGCCGCCTGCCCCGGAAGCGCGATGCGTCAGCTGGCAAAGTCGAACAAGCCGCCTGCCCGAGCGCGATGCGTCCAGCTGGCAAGTCGAGCAAGCCACCTGCCCCGAGCCAGCGATGCTACCAGCTGGCAAGTCAGGCAAGCCGCCTGCCCCGGAAAGCGCGATGCGTCAGCTGGCAAGTCGAGCAAGCCGCCTGCCCCGGAAAGCGCGATGCGTCCAGCTGGCAAGTCGTAAACGCCTGCCGCGGAGGCGCGGCGTGCGTCCAGCCCAGCAAGTCGAGGCAAGCCGCCTGCCGCGGAGCGCGATGCGTCCAGCTGGCAGAGTCCAGCAAGCCGCCTGCCCGGACGCGTGCGTCCAGCTGGCAAGTCGAGCAAGCCGCCTGCCCCGGAAGCGCGATGCGTCCAGCTGGCAAATTCGGGCAAGCCGCCTGCCCGGAGCGCGATGCGTCCAGCTGGCCAAGTCGAGCAAGCCGCCTGCCCCGGAAGCGCGATGCGTCCAGCTGGCAAGTCGGCAAGCCACCTGCCCGGAAGCGCGCGATGCTACCAGCTGGCAAGTCAGGCAAGCGCCTGCCCCGGAAAGCGCGATGCGTCCAGCTGGCAAGTCGAGCAAGCCGCCTGCCCCGGACAGCGCGATGCGTCCAGCTGGCAAGTCGAGCAAGCCGCCTGCCCCGGAAAGCGCGATGCGTCCAGCTGGCAAGTCGAGCAAGCCGCCTGCCCCGGAAATCGCGATGCGTCCAGCTGGCAAGTCGAGCAAGCCGCCTGCCCCGGAGAGCGCGATGCTACCAGCTGGCAAGTCGAGCAAGCCGCCTGCCGCGGAGAGCGCGATGCGTCCAGCTGGCAAGTCGAGCAAGCCGCCTGCCCTGGAGAGCGCGATGCGTCCAGCTGGCAAGTCGAGCAAGCCGCCTGCCCCGGAAAGCGCGATGCGTCCAGCTGGCAAGTCGAGCAAGCCGCCTGCCCCGGAAAGCGCGATGTGTCCAGCTGGCACACTTCTGCTGCCCTCAAGAAGGCAGGCGCCTGGAGAGCATCTCGGCTCGTCGCCGTCGGACTGGGAGCTCCTTCTTACCTTGAATGGGGTGGAGAACATGTCTTCCTGCCAGCCGAATACGACGTGCATGCCTATTGCGTACACGAGGGTGACCCAGGTAACAATGAACAACAGCATGGCCAGCTCGGGGGCGGTTTTACTCATCATAACCATGAAGTACCCCATCCTCTCCTGGGCGGGAACCCACAGGCAGCACCGAGAACACCAAAACAGAGGGTCAGGTTGTGCTCCCTGTGAAAGATAAGACATGCAAGATTGGCCAGGGGGAGGGAGGGAGCTGGTGGTTTAGCGCAAAGGTGAATGTAACCTTAGGGTCAACGGGGAGGTGGATGTAACCTTAGGGTCAACGGGGAGGTGGATGTAACCTTAGGTTGAACGGGGAGGTGAACGCAACCTTAGGGTCAACGGGGAGGTGGATGTAACCTTAGGTTGAACGGGGAGGTGAACGCAACCTTAGGGTCAACGGGGAGGTGGATGTAACCTTAGGTTGATCGCCGGAGGCAAAGGGTACCATCGTAGGGTAAGGGACGGCAAGGAGGGTAAGGGACAAACCTGGAATTGAACGAATTTGATGAGTTGAATCAGCATAAGAAATACATTTAGCATCTGAATGCTGCCATAGAGGGTGAGCAGCCAGCTGAGGAACGCAGCATCCCCGATGTTCCCCTGGAGCTGATTGTACCCCCGGGTGTCGTCAGGCAGCTGCCACCGTGGGACTGCGGCTTCCCACCAGGCACCGTCGTCGACCTGCTGGAGCTCCCACCAGCCTCCTTGGTGACTGGGCTGCTTCACGGGGTGCTGTGGAGGCGCTCAAGGGCTCCTATTCTGGCTCTAGCTGCAGGAGCACAGCTGACATCGCTGCCCGGTTTCTCTCGGACGTTTGCAAAGGGACGGGGGGAGGCCGCAGGGCGTAGCGCAGCGGATAGGGCGGATGATCAAGGAAGGAGCACGGAGCTCCGTCTGTTTCGGGTCCAGCAACCAGAAGGCCGTGGGCGCGAGAGGGGCTCCCAGGAGGCCGTAGGGATGTCACAACAGGGGGGAAGCTGCGCGACAGGGTGTCGGATGAGCACAGTAAAGGGTTGCTGCTCACCGAGGCCGCGGAAACGAGCTGGCATAGGGCACATGCGCGCGGCCTTGCAGCTGAGCGGGAGCACACCCAGAGGTGTGACATGCAGGGCGGTTGGGGTCACGAGACGACAGGGTGGGGGGGCGCGGGCAGCACCTTGGTGGGCAGCAAGTAGTTGGCCCGGGCGTAAGTGTTGTCATAAAGATCGTAGTAGGGTGCATGTGAGAGGTCGAGGCCGTTGTAGCTGATGACGTACCAGATCAGGATGCCTACCGCGAGCACCTGGCACCACACACTGACCGTGTCCAGGTGGTGCCACATGGCGCTCTTGCCCAAGAGCGTAGTCGGGTTTCGGAGCACATGCTTGAACATCCTGGGTGCGTGCCCCCCTCTCACCCCTCGCCGGCTCAGGAGAGAGCACTAGGCAGAGCACGACCCACACTGATATTTGGGATATACACGATGGGCGAGGAAAATGGTCCTCGCCCCTCGGTGCGTGTGAATCTATAGATTGGTGTCAGGTCACCCGACTGTAGTCGGCGTCGGCAGTCGGCAGTCGGCAATGTTACCAATCTATAGATGGAAAACACGGAATGCGGGAGTCGACTTTCCTACGTGGCACGTAGATTTAGTCGGCAAAACGTCGACTCTGTCCAAAGCCGTCCAAAGAATCGGGCCCATTTTAGATCGAAGGATGCACAGAGCAAGAGTCGACGGAAAGTCGACGAAAGATGCTTTTTGTCAGACGATGTCAGGCCTTCTATAACTTGAGTTTTCCCAAACCTCAAGTTATAGAAGGCCTGACATGGGCGTGACATGCAAGAGTCGGCGTCGACTTTCCGTCGACTCTACGTCGTCCGAGCCAATCAGCGTGCTGCGATCAAAAAACTGCCGACGCCGACTACAGTCGGGTAACCTGACACCAATCTATAGATTCACACTGAAGCCCCTGGTGCAGACAACTGATTTGAGCGGAGCCGTGGGGAGTTCTGTTGCGCCCCCCGCGGAGTCCTCCTCGGAGGGTCCGCGGAGTCCCCTCCTCGCTCGGAGGGTCCGCGCAGTCCCCTCCTCGCTCGGAGGGTCCGCGAATTCCCCTCCTCGCTCGGAGGGTCCGCGGAGTCCCCTCCTCGCTCGGAGTGTCCGCGGAGTCGTCAGTGCACCGGGCGCTCTGACGGAGCCAGGGGGAGGGTGGGAAGAAAGGGCGGCGTGTCAGCGTACCGCTCGTCCTGTTCCGAGGCACTCAATCTTGAACCCGATGTAAATGTTTGGAGCACCGAATTCCTAACTTCTCGGAGCACCAAGCTCTTAACTTTTTGGAGCCCCGAGCTTTTAGTCTCCCCATTTTGATCCCGCCAGAAGGCGACCTATTTCACCACCAATCAAACCCCAGTGTCCCGGAAGCTGAGCTATCATCGGATGCCTCAACTTGTACTGGCGACAAGATAGTCCTCGGCACAGATCAAAAGAGGTGTTCCTGCCTCATTTGTTTCGAATAGGACGACGGCGCTGACAGCGGCATCACCGCCAGACGTGCAGCGCTGACCAAGGCCACCCACACCTCACTTGGCCAGTAGTTGCGGCGGGCTCGTGCGCGCCACCGGCACTGCTTCAGGGTGTTGGCATCGAACATTGAATTGCAATACATTTTCCATGAGTCGCACGCTGACGGCTTGCTGACACGTCTGCAACTGCATCAGCGTGTTATGAGTACTCGGAGGGAGGCGGCTGGCAGAATGGGGGTTAAGGGTGCGGGTGGGGGTGGGGGGAACGCACAGTGAGCTGAAGGTATCCGCTGCGCAGCAAGTGCCGGGAGCGATGGCATGCCACCAAGATCACGGAGAGGATCATGATGAGGTCGAATACCAGGCGCCACCATTCGGTGCCATTCGACAGCAATGGGGGGATGACATCTGTGGAATGTGTCACAAGGATGCTGCCGCCAGTCTCGAAGTCGAACGTCACCATGCTTTTCACCAGTGTCTGCAGCTGCACGTTCCATGTCAGCGCTTCCGCCGTCAGGGAGCGCGTCTGCTGGTCGAGGTACACCCCGTCGACGAGGAACTGCAGCACTTGCTCCGCACGCTCCGCATCCACAGTCGCGTCCACCGTCGTAGGGTACGCCGCCCCCTCGACGTGGGGCGCAAACGGCAGCGGGTGCCTCATATGCCCGTCTGCGCCCCACGACACCTGCTCCGAGCCAGGAGTGGTGTTGTAATACTCCCCCTCCTTGCCCTGCAGCTGTGGCTGGTACAGGCTGGACTGCACTTGGAAAGCGGGGTCCGAGCCATACCTTGCACGCTGCGGCACACCAACCCTCCTCCATCCTCACATCAAATGTTCGGCACAATGGAGGCAAAACGCCTCAAGCCAAAACACGGCGTCTGCATGGCAAGAAGGGGGTAGCTGCAGCATCTGCAATAGAGCCTGGCCTACCTATCAGCAGCACGGCTTCCTGGAGGGAGCCGCTGCAGAATGTGAACGCGCGTCATGCGAGCCTTCTCACCAGCATCGGGGGGCATCTGCCCCGAGGGCCAAAGAGAAGCCGCACAGGGGGAGGGGGAAGGTGTGGATGGGGGGCCACCTCAGGGACACCGAGGCATGGGGCCTGAAGAGACGAGAACCGCTCGGAGCAGGCGGATGCCGGCGCACTCTCGGCGCGCGTTTGAGTCAGCAGCAGCCCACCCAGCAGGCGGTTGGTTTTTGCCAGGTAGCGTGGGATCGGCTCGGAGCGCTCCCGTGCACCCGCCACTGCACCTGCCAGCCTTCTCTGCCCGCCAGCGGCAGCCGCGCAGCCCTGGGGCAGTGGCTCCCCGCCCTCTCTCACTCGCTCTTCGCGATACTGCACATCGCTGATTTCAACACAAGCCGTCGTGCATCGAACAGCGGAGGTCTGTGGACCTGGTTACACAGAACACACCTAGTGCGACACTCATGTAACCCCCTCTAGGTCCACTGCCCTACCAACACCCGCACCGCACAACTACTCATGGCGGCACACCGATCGCCTGCCGCGCCCCCAATGAAGCTGCGCCTCCGAGGCTGCACTCGCGCAATCGGCGCATGCTCCAGGTACCAGGGCGCCAGCGACGGTCAGCACACTGAGATGCTGTGGTGCCCAGCATGCTTGCCGAGCATGCTTGCGCGCAGGCGTTGCTACTGCGTGTTTGGCCAACCCTCTGACCAGCATGTACTCTCCGCCCGCCACACTTGCGAAAGGCCCCCAGGGGCCACAAGACACCCCTTGCATGCATCATAAAAACAGATGCCTTGCGGTTCTTGCGATGGTGCGCCTGCCCCGGGATGGGGCTGGCGGGGCAGAGCGGGCACCTCCGCGTGGAAGCAGATGTCAAACTCCACGCCGCGGCCGCGCTCCACGCAGGCCGCGGAGGGAGAGGGCTGGGATGCGATGCTATCCAATTCTGCCGGGAGCTTCATGTTGGCCTCCATGTAGACCTCCTGCATACCAGCGGCTGCGTCCAGGACCTCCTCGACCTTGCCCTGGCCACGGCACGCCCCGCCCACCCCACCCCTTGCATCTGCTATTCCAATGCAAGCTGGGCCGCAGGATCCAGCCGGGAAGGGAATCGGAGGGGCTGCTCCCGCAGAGCGGCCATGCAGCATGCGCATGAAGGCCACGTGGGCTAGTGCGCTTCAGCACTTCCGTAACTGGTCACATCAGCCCTGGCGTGCGCATTGCCTTCCAAGTTCGGCAGACCCGGGTGGATGGAAGGTGCGAGAGTATGGCCTGCCAGCCTCGTGTCGCATCTGAAGCTTTGAGAAGAACGTTGGCTCACCTGCACCTCCAGGAGCTCGTTGGCGTCTGCATGTATGCCGTTCACGTCGTCGGCGTTCTCCGCGGTCACGTCAGCAAAGAGCATGGCAATGCCCTGTCCAACCGGTCGCCCGCTCCTCCGGTCGTCAGGCGATGGCAAACAGCGCGGTATGCGGACAGTGGCTACCATGCAAAGCCCTCGCCACTTTCTGTCAGTCCCAAAAATCACAACAGCGTCGCGTGGGCGCGACTTGCGGTCATCCTGTAAATTGGGCCGGACAAAATCGCCGAGTTCTCTTAATGGCCGGCATGTAGCGCTGGCAAGTTTGCGGGGCGTCATGCTAGAGTCATTCGCTCGTTGTCACTAGGCATTGCCAGCTTGCAGTTGGAGTGCACAGCGAGCTGATATCATGGTTGCACATGGGGTCAATGAGGAGGCTCACAAAATAGGTATTGGTTCTAATATACACATCCATCGAAATCACAAATGTTATAAACCCCTCAATTGGCATCGACTGCTCCGTGCGCATTCTCCGGAGGCGCGTCCATCCGCGCCTCGCCGCATGCGCCAAGGGCCACCACCCTCCGCGTCACCACACCACACCTTCTCTTTTGCCAAAATTCAGGCGGGTTTTGCATGGGGGCGGTTCACGGCGGACGCACCCTCTCTTGGGTGCCATCAGTGCTGTGCGCCTCCTGCAGCGCCGGCAGCAAAGTGCTGTCGATGGTGTCCTCCAGATGACTCTGGTGCTCCGCCAGGATCGACCACTCGCCTTCGATGGCCGTGGCGGATGAGGCCTGGTAATCCACCTCAGGGGTGAGCTGGCGCGTAGCAGGGAACTGCTCTGCAGCAAGCGTCGCTGTGTAGAGCGCCGTTGCGCCTCTCTCCTCTGCGGCGATGGCAAGGTACTCCCGTATTGAGGCCCCTTCAGGGGCCGCTGCCTCACCACCCCTCCCACCTCCTCCTTCAGTCATCGAATCACATACCCACCGACACCATGCGGCGCTGTCAGGTTCACCGCCCAGGGTTTGCCCGGGAGGCATGAGAAGTCCGCCAGGGTGCTGCATCCACGCAGCGCACGCAATGCTGCCGTGTGGACTTTGTGTGGCGGCAGGGCTCCCAGAGGCAAAAGTAAGCATGCCAGCTATGTCCAGTGAGACCTCCTGCCTCTTCACTCCGGAGAGCAGGGGCGCCCATCGCGGCGTTGATCATGGTGACAACGATGGTACCTGGGACCCTGGCTATGTGGAAATATGACGCCACGACGGCAACACCGTGTTGATGCAATGCCGGTGACACCCTCAGCAGCATCAGCCTGGATACCATGAGATAACCCAGAAAGCATGAGGAGGAGGACCGGGACCAGTGTGGGGCGCGCATACGGCGGGGCTGCTCAAGAACAGGAGCACACACACACTGAACGGCATGAGATCGGCCAACAAAAGCCAGCCCACCATCATCCCAGTGGATGTGAGAAGCAAATCAAGAGCAGGGCGGGGCCGTGACAAGATACCACAAACTCATACATATTCCCAACCCAAATGCAAAGCAGCATGGAAAGATGAAACGATGTGACCGATCATCGCCAAACAACTGTTGGTCTCTGGGTTACGGAGTAAGCGGACCCTGCTGGCATGCCCCCCAGTGGCTCCCGGTCGATGAATGGGACCCGTTGGTCCATGGTTATGCCATGAATGCAGTCACACCACACAGCATGGACACCCCATGTCAAAAAAAGGAAACATGCGGGCACCTAAGTGCTCCCCACAAAAATATAGGGAAAACACAGAAGGTGTACTTCACCACCTTCTGCCTCTCCTTGCAGCAAAGGCAGACGAATCCACCGAGCTCTCCAAGAGGCAGGAGCACACGCACACACACACAAAATACGGGGCAAGGACTTCGCGAGAAGAGCCACATGAGACGAAAGGTGAGCGGGGCGAGGGACGCGCACAGCTTCCCATGCTTCGATTAAGCAGCAGCGCGGTATCCGCAGCCATCTCGTTCACTCCAGCCACCTCCTCCTCCTGAAGCAGATCACGGCGACGTGGTGTCCCCTCCGACGCAGTCATCAGTATGGCGGTGAACTCCACCTTGGTGATGCTGCCCTCGGCGTGTGCGCTGTTGAGGAGGACGTCGCTGTCCAAAAGAGCAGCCATGCCAGCTGGCAGGTGGTCGTTGATGAGCGCGGCCACCCCCTGCTGGAGCGCCTGCGCCTCCGCCGACTGGGCGTCGAGCAATGCTGTGGCTTGCGCCTGTGCGGCGGCCTCAGAGTCTGCCTTCAGCCGCATCACCACGTCCAGCGCAGCGCTCTCGACCACGTTGAGGGTTGCCGTGCCAGAAACCTTGTTGCCGCGCGTGTCCTCCGCAGCGTACTCGTAGACGTACTTCCCAGGGATACACGTGGCGCGCTCTATTCCCTGTAGGCTGCACGCCATCGGCAGGTACTCCCCCGCGGGCGTCGCCATCTGCACACACCAGCGCCCGCAAATCGTAAGGCACAAGAAAGCGATTAGCTAAATGAGAGCAGCAAAAAACGAGCACAGCACTTCGGAGGTGGTTCAACGTTCAACACACAGTGATCGAGGTACGCAGCCCCGAGGCCCATTATCGCAATCTCACGGTGATCGAGGCACGCAGCCCCGAGGCCCATTATCTCAATCTCACGGTGATCGAGGCACGCAGCCCCGAGGTCCTTATCTCAATCGCACGGTGATCAAGGCACGCAGCCCCGAGGCCCATTATCTCAATCTCACGGTGATCGAGGCACGCAGCCCGAGGTCCTTATCTCAATCGCACGGTGATCAAGGCACGCAGCCCCGAAGCCCATTATCTCAATCTCACGGTGATCGAGGCACGCAGCCCCGAGGTCCTTATCTCAATCGCACGGTGATCAAGGCACGCAGCCCCGAAGCCGAGGATGCATCTCCCTTAGCTTGGAAGGGGAGAGTCACCTGCGCCACGTGGATAGTGGAGGACACATCTCCATCGACCATGTCCCAGGCAAGGGCGAAGCACCCCTCTCGCTGCTCGTAGGACCAGCAGGGTCGCATTGGCGGGGCCAGCTCCGGCACGCCATACGGCGCCACCTGCTGGTCCTCGGCGAGGAACACCAAGACAGGCGCCACGGTGTCCGCATCAACCAGGGCAGTCGTTGCCGTCTCCACCTCGGCGCGGTGGTCGCACGCCACCGCGCTGCATCTGCCGTCCTCGACACAGTAGTTTTCGTCCTCTGTGCACGGAGGCTCGATGGTGATGGTGCGAGTCACGACTGCTGCCGCGTTTGGGGGTACGTCCGAGTCGTAAACATGGAAGGCAATCTTGAAGAAGCTTCCCACCTCCGCGCCAGTGTCCAAGCACCCCGCAAGGCCCTTCACGGCGAGCTCGTGCCCGGGGCAGCCGGTATCCAGGCAGTCGGCAGGGGGGCATGCCAGAACCTTGTGTGCGAGATTTCCGTCCTCCGGGTCCTCCGCCTCCACCCCCGGGTCGCACAGCGCACTCTCCGTCGGCGCCACCCCTTCCCGGCACAGCGAGTACTGGCTGAAGCGCGGCACGCCCACGAACATCCCTACGAGTCTCGTCATGTTGAGTGTGATCACCGGCTCATTTCCAATCTCAATCTCAGTCTCACGGCTATCGAGGTCCCCCACGCACACCTCCTCGACGCTACATTCTGTTCCCGTCCGGCACACAGCCTCTCCGGCTGCGCACCGCGGCTGCACAGTCACTGTACGCGTGGCGCCTGCTGAAGCCCCTGCGCTGTCCTCCACGGCAAACCCTATGCTGCGTGTGCCTGGAGCCGCGGTATCCAGGGCGCATCCCCTCAGGCCCTCCTGGGCAAAGCGGGCCCCAGGCCCCCCTGCGCCGCACACGCGCACATCCGCGGAGAGCGTCCCGTCGCGGGCGCTCTCCGCATTGGCGCCCCGGTCACAGGCCTGGGCGAGGGGCCAGCCCTCCCCACACTCGCTGTACACCCCACCCTGCTCCACGGTGGCATGCGCGGCGCCCACAAGCGCCAGGGAGATAGCCGGGGCTCCACCGCCCTCCTCCTCCTCCGGTGCCGCCGCCGCCTCCAGGTCCGCCGCAGCGCAAAGCCCACCGTCCGCAGTGCAGCCCCCCCCCGCGCAGGTAGGGGTCTCCCCTGGTCCGCATGGGTTCACCACGTGGACGCGCCGCCGCACGATGGCTGCGGCGTTCCCGGCGGAGTCCCAGACCCGATACGTGATGACGTGGGGGGCGTCGGGCAGCGTCAGTGACGACGTGGTCACTGCCCCAGCACCCTCCGCCCAGACCTTGTGTCCCACATCGCCCTCGGCGTCATCCCACGCTGTGATACCTGGGTCGGCCCATGCCGAGAACAGCAGCACGGTGTGAATCATGAGTACGGTACGCGCAGCGTCATCTGTCACTGCAAGCTCCCCGTCTCCCAGGAGTGCCATGCGTGGCGGGTCGGTGTCTGCCACGGGCGTGTACGAAGGGGGCTTGCTGGCGACCGCGTCGCCCTGGGCACTGAGGGAGCCGATAGGCGTGAGGAAGCAGAAGCACTCGTCGGGGTCGCGAATGCAGCTGCTGCACACTCCGCTGTTCGCGCAGAGGGCGGACGGAGGTTCGCAAGGGCTGACGACTGCCACGCGGCGCTCTGCGACGGCGACGTGCCCTGCAGCGTCCAGGGCGGTGTATGTTATGCGGAAGGGAGCATCGAGAGGGGTTGGCAAGGAGGTGTTTACTGCTGCCAGCCCGTCTGCTGTCACAACCACGGGCCCATCCACAGCATCCATTGCATAGGCACCCAGGTCGCGGTACTGTTGCATTTGGGTGACGGTCGTGTACAGGTCGCCGCGTAGGAAGATGATCGGCGGCTGCACATCACCCGCCTCCATGGCGGTATTGTCGAGCTCCACCACCACATCGCTGACCAGGAGCGCCTCTACCTCCCGCATAGGGGGGGGTGGGGGACGCGGTGGCAGGGCCGGCAGCGCGGGTGAAGGCGGGGGCCTTGTGCTTCCTGCAAGCAACCATCCCCTTGGGTGTCAATAGGGGCTAGGGCAGGAGGCAGGGGTGCGGGGAGGAGAATACCCATGCACATGCCCAACCCTCTGGCCCCTACTAGCAGAGACCCGACAAAAGACCTAGCTTACATGCAGGAACGCCACAAAAAAAGAAGGGTCGAAGACTTCCCGACTTCTCTGCAAGAAAACCTCGAGCAGGAAGGGGATGGCTGCCTCGCCGAGTGTGGTGGAGCGCCGGCATGCGCGGGGCTATACCAGGAGGGGGAAGAGGCGGTGGAAGGTTGTTTATGAAAGCGCTCGAGACCTCGATAGCGTCAGACGCGACATCGCTGCCGTTAACGAAAGGCAGGCTTGGGCTGAACACACTGGCCGGGTTCGTGGCGATCTTGCTGGCGAAGCTGTTCGCCTCACCTGCCAGGCGCATCTCACCCACCCCCCTCCCATCTCACCCACCTCCGCATCTCGCCCACCCACGCCCACCCCCAACCCGCATCTCATCCACCCTCCCGCATCTCACCCACCCCCTCCCGCATCTCACCCATCCCGCATCCTCACCTACCCCCTCCGCATCTCACCCACCCCTCCCGCGTCACGCCACCCTCCCGCATCTCACCCACCCTCCCACAGGGAGCTGCGCGTCACGCCCAGCACACTGCGGCGTGGTGCTACGCATACTTGGGACTACCGTCCAATGTGTCGACTATGCAGACTCCTTCTGCCCAGCGAAGACCAGAATTTCGGAATCTCGATCGGGCAGGGTTGTGGCTGTTTCATATGCAGGGCATCTGATGATTCGCTCGTACCTATTGCGATTGGCCCAGGGCTTTCGCCACCGTGGCATCGCCAGCCTCAACCAACGAGGAGAGCTCTGGTCAGCGCAGCGCCCCTGGAAGAGCTGCGGCAAGATCATGCCCAAGAAGAGGTTGCAACATATACACGGACCTCAGGGTTTTCTTACCGCCACTCCTGGTCATCCATGAGAATGCGGTGTGGCCGTAAGGTTAATGCGGTGACAAGGGGATGCAGAGCGGCAGGGCGCAGCTCGGCGGGTGAGCTCACCTGAGGCGGTTCCTGGGAAGTTAATTTGCGAATTCACCGCGAGGCTCCCAGCATAGATGCTGATGATAAACACGTCCCACGTGGCAACACCAGCGGACACCGCCATTTCCTCGGTGAACCCTTGGGTGAAAATAGAGAGCTCGGTGGTGTTGGTGGTCAAGCTCTCGTAGTCAGGGTCGAGGTGTACGGGGAGGCGACTACAGGATCGAGCTTGTGGCAGGTGACGGGGGGCGGTGGAAGTGGGGGAGAGGCGACGGCGGAGTCGGGAGGGAGGCGGCGGGGTGGCGGTGATGGAGGTTGGGACGGAGACAGCGGGGAAGGAGATGGCAAGGGCAGAGATGGCAAGGGTGGAGATGGCAAGGGCGGAGATGGCAAGAGGCGGAGACGGCAAGGGCGGAGACAGCGGGGGAGGAGATGGCAAGGGCGGAAATATGGCAGGGCGGAGATGGCAAGGGCGGAGATGGCAAGGGCGGGGACATAGGTGGAGGCTGAGGGTGGACATGGGGGAGAGAGAGGTGGTGATGGTGATGGTGGGAGAGGAGGTAGGGCACTGCTACTTGTTGGGGAGTGTGAGGGACTGGAGGAAAGGGGAGAAGTGGTATGTGGGCTAACAGTGGGGTACACAGTGGGAACCGTTAGGGGAGCAGACGTGACAGGGCTGCCGGTGGTGGGGGTCGAGGAAGGACCTGCAGTGGGTGGAGATGTGGTTGGGGGGACTGATGTGGGGGTGGTGGTGGCTCTGGTCGGGGTGCTGGTGGGCGATAGTGTCGGAGACGTGGTGGCTGGACTTGCAGTCGTCAGGGATAAGGTGGGACCTGATGTGGGCGTGACGAGGTGGGGGGTCAGAGGTTGGAGGAGTGGTGGCTTCAGTAGGGCTGGCAGTGGGTGCCAGCGTTGGGGACATGCTAGTTGGGTTCAGCGTGGTGGGGGGTGCTGTCGGGGACTTAGTGGAAGGGTTCAAAGTCTGTGGAGGTGGGCTTGGCGGTGGTGGAGAGGGCTGAGGAGGGCCTGGTGGTGGTGAAAACGGGGGAGGAGGGCTCGGCGGCGGTGGAGAAGGCGGCAGCAGCGGTGGTGGACATGGGTGGAGGCGGGCTGGGGGTGGGGGGGGAGCTGGTGGCGGCAATGGTGGAGGTGGAGCTTCGAAGACGGTAATATCCATGGACAGCTCTAATGCAGCACCACTCATGGTCCCGTTGCCGATGACGCTGTAGCTCCCAGTAGAAAACCCTGTGTCAACCCTCACACATGCTCAGGCCTTCGAGCAGGGAGGAGTTTTTTTTGACGGGGATTTGTCAGAAGGCCCACTGCTAGGATTCCACTACAGGAATAAGCTCCTCACAACTATTGTAGGGGCGCACGCCACATCCCGGCCCTCACTCCTGCGACTGACTCAAAGGTGATGGCATGAGTGGGATGCTTTCCCCGTCGTGAATGAAACCATGTTTAATGGGCCGCGGAAGCGGGAGGGTGGAACAAGGAGCTACGGACTGATCTTCGCAGCCGCTCTTAAAAAAGAGCACGAGGGGCGGGTAAACTATTAAAAAAAAACACTTCTCAATCCAACCAGGTCTAGTGCTCTGAGACCTCTGAGACTGCGCTGCGTCTTGACTTAAAAGCCATGATACCGAGAATGGTCGCACCAGCCTCATGGTGAAACGGAAGGGAGAGCGAACCGCGGTCACTGGGGCGAGCCTCGTGACACGACACGCCGATCCCCTGCGAGCGAGACACAGTGCCGGCCTGGCAACAAGCGCATCGAGAAGCGCCGCAGGCCGCTGCAGATAGTGCCGGCAAGCAGCTACGGGCAGAGGACAGAGAGGGCGCTGAGCTTCGGCGATACCGCAGAGGGCGACGCTGCACACTCCGCCGTCGCAGGAGCAGTCCGCCAGGTCCCAGGTCAGCGACGTCGGCCCACTGGTGGTCCAGATGTTCAGCGTAGAGGGAGTAACAGTGGAGTTGAGCTGCACGCGTGTGCACGTCAGGGCTGCCGTCCCCTGATAGTAGATTGTGACTTCACTGCTGCCCGTACCTATGGTGATAGTGGGGGGTGGTGGGGAGGGTGGAGGAGGAGGGCGAGGGCGGTGGCGGGGATGGCGGAGGTGGAGGAGTGAAGCTGGGAACGGTAGTGGATGGAGTAGCTGGATTTGGTAACACCCTCCCTCCCCAATTCCCGCAAACCAAGTTAGGGGATTGAGTTACCACTTCTAAGGAAACCACACAAAGTACACGTAGGAGGCAAAGCAATGGGATCCGTTGAAGCTTGTACTGGGTTTGGTGGCAGTGCCGCACCTGTTGTGGGGCTGGCTGTGCTTGGCGATACAGTCGGAGGGCGTGTCGGCGAGCTCATAGGTGTGGAGGTGATTGGGGAGAACGTGGAAGGGGTGTTAGTTGAGGGGGGTGCTGTCGGGAATTGGGATGGGGAGGTTGTGGGAGATGCGGAGGGACTGGATGTTATTGGGTGTACTGTGTTGGGAGGACGGGTTGAAGGGGAGCCAGTCGGAGACATGGTGGGATGGGATGTTGGGTGGACGGTTAATGGAGAGGAGGTAGTGGGGGAGGTGGTAGTAGGGAATGTGGTAGTAGGAGAGGCAGAAGGGGACAGAGTAGGGGATGTGGTCGGGGATGAGGATGGCCCTTCAGTGGGCGCATGTGTACTTGGTGGTTGGGTGACAGGGGAGAGGGTAGTGGTCCTCGTGGGTCCAGAGGTGGTGGGCGAAATGGTGGTAGGGGAAGAGGAAGGCGATGAGGTTGGTGCAGAGGTGGTCGGTGGGTTGGTGACTGGAGAAGACGTGGCTGGGGAAGATGTCGTGGGAGATTGGGACGGTGATGACGTGGGCAGTCTGGTGGTAGGTGGGGTGGTAGTTGGACTGGCAGTGATTGGCGAAGATGTGGTGGGTGACGTGGAAGGGGCAGAGGTGGTGGGTGGGCTGGTGACTGGAGAAGACGTGGCTGGGGAAGATGTCGTGGGAGATTGGGACGGTGATGACGTGGGCAGTCTGGTGGTAGGTGGGGTGGTAGTTGGACTGGCAGTGATTGGCGAAGATGTGGTGGGTGGCGTGGAAGGGGCAGAGGTGGTGGGTGGGCTGGTGACTGGAGAAGACGTGGCTGGGGAAGGCGCACAGCTAGCCTTACAGCAACAGACGCACTTAGTCTTCGAAGCACAGGTAGATCCTGTTGAGGAAAATTTAACTATTTTACTCTGCCCAGAAGCAAGGTAGGTACAGCCGCGATATGCACTAGCGCCGTCCTCAAACACGGCGCTAGCGTGGAGCTGACCAGAAGCAGCAGCAGCTTGGCATTCGGATAGTGACGAATCGATGAAGTAGCAGCCGTCGCTACAGGTCTCTGTATTCGCTACCCATGTGTAATCTGTACTGACCAACGAGCGAGCAGCAGGAGCGCTCGCTGCTGAGAGGGCTGCAAGCGTCCGCCGTCTTCTCTCAGCAGAGCCACCTGGCCGAGGGAGCCCGGGGGGGAACAGTCAGAAGCAGCTGCAAAGGTTGTGAGAGCGCCGCACCCTCAAAAGCGAAAACCAGAAACCGCGGCTAGTTGGGACTTCAAGCACAAGTAAGGAATCCTTCTTTGAACCCTTCGGGCGATCCGACGGGCAGTACACCACCAGGTCCACACTCAGTGTGACGCCGTTGACATACGAACTCGGCTGTCCCCCAAGGTCTCCAAGGTACATATGATTTTAGGGAAATATTATACAGGGTTAGTCAACCGCTGCTACAGATTGCCTCGGAAAATGCAGCTGTTGGACACACCAAACACAAGTGCGCAATAAAAGAATGCGGCTAGGACGGCTGGGCGAGGGCCTTGCACCAACATTCTATAAATAGCAATGCAAGACGAAGATGAAAGTCCCAAGAGGCTGGTAGTTCAGGTGGCACACTATCTGCAAGGCTTTGTGTGCTCCATGCTCTCAAAAACCCAAAGTTTAAGATGGATCTAGGAAACCCAATAAGTTAGTCTGCACTTCTGCTCCGAGCTACTGTTTCAAAACTGTGCTTTCTGCACTATTTGGCAGGCTTCGTCGTCACTAGGAACATTCCAACAATGCGGGGGGGGAGTGGCTTGCTGCTTGACAACAAAGGCATAGCCTGAAAACCTGTGCACCAGGATGTTATACGTCCATCTGACGGCCCTAGATTCCGTAAGTCACTCAATAACTGGGTCTCTTAGTAAAATCTAAACGCTAACATTGTGACCGGAACGCTCAGAAAGCTGAGACCCTCACATAGAAGTGCCGTACTTTTAGTTGGTTCATATACTGAACTTTGCTGGAACAGAGGTCAGCTGCCAAGTAGCTCCGAACGTCCGCTCTGCGATGACAAAGATTCTACACCTGGAAATGACTGTATACTGCAGGGCATGCAGTTATTACTGCTGTCAAAAGTGAACTCACCTGACAGTGAGCCCTGCAGGAGAACGGCGGAGTTCAGCATTTGTCTGCGAGCCGCTGTGGACTGCGCCTCACAGGCCGACCATGAGGGGGTGGTTTCCAGCTCGGCCAGCCCATTACCAGTGACGTTCATGAGCAGGCCCGACACAAAACCATAGTCGTCGCCAGAAACACGGACGTACCAGTCTTCTGTCCATGCCAGCAGGCATACACACAATTTATTTCATGAAATACCGACCAATTGCAAGCAGTCCTTGTCCAATACACTACAATGCTGTTAAGGTTTCAGGAGCTGTGCACTCACACAACTTGATTCTACAAAATCGCCTAGGCAGGTTAAGTCCCTTGAATGAAGGTACTTACGAGTGGCAACTGAACTTGAATTGTTCAAATAATGCCAGCAGACCTGAGTGGCAAGTGTTGGGGTCTTGGGCTGGCACCTGGTTCTGCCTAACAAGCTATTATGACTCAGGAGGGGACCAATACAGCACCTGATATCGAGAGGCTGAAAGGCAAGGATACTTCTTCGCGGACTCGGCGGAAGCGCTTCTCCTCAGAAAACCAACAAAGAGCTTTCGAATGTTGAGCGACCGAGTTCTTGTCACGCATACATAGATTCCAGGAAGCCTTTTCCATCAAAGAAAACGGATCGATGGCCTCGCTCTGATGAGCTGTGATCCAGTGCAACACCAATAGCACACGCTCAAAGATCTCGAACCACTTGGGCAGTGCTTTTTCCTCGTAGGCCCCGAGATGCTAACATTTCTCGCTAGAGAGAATATAGATATCAGGGAATCCGAAGGCAAGTGCAATTCTAAGTGCAGCTAGAGTCGCTCACCTGTAAAGTCGGCTACAAGAATCAGAATCACTTCATGCAGGTCCTGCTCTGTGCCACTGACAAACATAAACCATCCAGAACCAAAGAACCAAATTACGTTGTGGCATTCTTGTGTGTATCACAGTCTTAGGAGCGTGCCAGATTGGTACATGTTGTTGGACCGGCAGTCGACAACTTTTGAACATATACATTGAGACCGAGCTGTGAGAACTGTCACCGTCAATAAAGGTCATGACAATGGGGATACTTATTGGCCGGGTAGATACACGGTACTGACAACCACCCAGGCCATCGAACCCTTCTAAGCCTATCTTGCGTGCTTTGGGTGGGTGCAAAATTTGAGGGCTAACTTCGGGTTCGGGTTCGGATAAACTCCTGGGCTCGATGATGTCTTCTCTCCACAAGATCACTGTGTAATTATAATTACACTTTACTTCTTTGATCCTTTTGGTGTGCACCACTATCATAAAAGCAATCGGTAAGAAGAGACCGCTTGAAAAACACCTCGTGCAAGGTGTATACAGTGTTAAGCCCCCTGAGCCCTCTGTTCTGTTCTCCCATCACACTGTACACACTGACGGGAAAAGCGGTTTTCTCGCTTGTGCGTACAGTGCAAAGGCTGGTCACACTTTAAGTTGGCCCGAAGTCTTTTCAATATCATTATGACCGAGAAAGCTTCCATGGTTGACCTCCCATTTAAAGATTAATATTGTATGTCAGAATGAAAAGAAAAAGAAAAAAAAAACGCCCCGGAGGACGAGTCGTAATACTTGAAACTATTTGGGCCGTACTCGTGACAACCCGCGTATAATGAAGAGTCCACTGTGAGCAGCAACCTTCTAAGGCCGAGACGGGTGGTAACACGTGCATGGCAGATGGCAGTAGAATGTTCGACGCCGGTAAGTGCGGATGGTTCGTACCAGTCAACCTTGCAACCCAAGGGTCCAAACGCAGGAAACTCTTGCGGACTCTCGCAAACTCCATTACCACACATAGCATCCTTCCACACTAAGTTTACCTGTTACAGTTGTGACGCCAAGCACACGATTAGCGCCGGTAGCCTTCAGCAGGCGCAGAAGACAACCAGACGGTAGAAGTGCAACTAAACATTTCACTGCGATTTGCATCATACAACTCGCTGCACTATTCTCTCTATGAAATCGGTTTGTGAAGAGAATCCGTGCACGAGGGACTGCTACTATTGCTTATGGTGCGTTGTGGAAGCATGCAGAAGCACCGTATTATGGTCCAAGTACCGTTTACATTAACGACATCCCGAAGCTCTGTACAACACGCCAGGTCGACGGGGGGGCAGGCTTTCACCTGGATTTCCAGCCAAGAGATGATTTCGCTTGGTGCTCCAAGTTCAGTGGCATAGCTTGCAACGTCACCAGGGACGAAAACTCTTTCTATTGAAGATACCACCTGATAAGCCGATGAACCGCTTAGGACTGACGATCGTAGAGCAAGGCGAAGTCAGTACTGAAATTCTATGCAAACCGTCTGTGGTAGTCCAAGGTGAGACTGCAGTCTTACTTTTTGGCTTGGTCTAGCTAGCGCGACTCGGACGGCCCAACCGTGGTTACAGTGCACTTATCGGTCTTCTCTGTGCATAAATGGTGTCGTTTAGTTCAGTGTGGGGCGAAACCAGGGTGCATACCGTGCTGCTCTGCTCCGTGACTTGTTGAGAATGAGTCCACAGAAGGTATAAAAGTAGGTGCCCGCACAACACTAATAACCGATGATAGTTGGTCCTGTGAGCACGAAGCGTAAGCGCAACCGACGCAAGCAAAGCTGCAAGTAAACGACGCGCAAAAGTAAGTTCAAATTCACTGGATTCCTAGCAAGACCGCTGTGCTGTGTGTCTATGCAAATTTGACCATTGCACTTTAAGAGACCCACATACTGTAAGCAACAGCTTTCTTATACGGTTGCCACCACGCTTAGCTCCTATTTGGTCATGGATTCACCCTCATGTTTGGGCTCACGAGTAAAGCACTGCTACAACAGACGAGTGAATACGACGAGTGGAACACAATATAGATTATCACCTCAACATCCATGTCGAAAAGTAACTTTTAGCGACGGTACCCAAGACTTGCGTAGCGTGTGCTCCTTCTACTTCTCGTAGGACGTGTCCCTCATGCGACTCAAGCGCACTCCTGTGTAAAACCACACCAGTTCTACGTGTCCTTCTCATCGAAAGGCAGCTTGCGTCATGAATCCCCCATATGTTGCGAAAGACTGCACTTCTATCTTCTTAGCTCCAACGCCGGTTGAGCCCGTCTTGCATTACACAACCTGTGGCTTGAAGAACCTAAGCTTAAAGCTAAACTAACCTAGCCACCGGCATGCCCTCATGCGTTGTTACACAACCTGTGGCTTGAATAACCTAGGCTTAAAGCTAAACTTAAGGGTAGGGTGCCGTGATCTCACGAATTAAAAAGTATTGATCACAATTTCCATAGTTAACACAATTAAATTTTCATGGCAAAGCTGCCACTTGTTGAAATTTATAGCGCAGAATTTTGCAACATGACCCCCTATTTTTATTGGCTAGGATCCAAGAATGGTGAGTTAACGTGGTATAAAAAAAACCTCAGGCAAAGTTATCACGTAGATTTATTTTTAGAATTTATGTATCGATTGCATATACTTAATACTAAATTATCACTATTTGATTTTATAAAAAATATTTCTCGAAAATGACGTGATAACTTTTCCTGAGGTTCTTTTTATATCACGTTGACTCACCATTCTTGGATCCTAACCAATAAAAATAGGGGGTCATGTTGCAAAATTCGCCTCTAAGATTTTTTGAAAGTCAGTTACTTTGTGTATCGGTTAAATATGGATTTTGTTATGAAATTTAATTCCAGAAAAATGGTTTGAAACCTTCTGGCATGGCACCCTACCCTTAACTAATTGTGAGGGGCATAAAGATATAAATTCAAATTTGGATATAGCGCAGGTTTAAGCTAGCAACTAATATAGGGGGTACGTAAACGTACATGTGGGGAAAAAATATTCCTCAATCTTAGTGAACGATGAACGTATAAACTAAAACTTTGAAAACAACCCAATACCCCCCCCAACCCCCCTCCCCCCTCCCCCTTTGCACTGTTAACGGACTGAATTTCATCCATCCCCCCCCTCTTCCCTCCCGCCCCCCGTTCTGTTTTCCAAAAAACAAATACTTAACGTGACCCCGTTTATTCGTCTCGGTGTTGGTCTATCCATCTCTATCTTAGGGGGAGGGGGCTCCCAGACCCCCCCTCCTGAATTATATTATTAACGCAATCATTCATGGGTGACCTTACTCATTTCTACCGCACGCGCTGGGTACGTTTCAATTTTAATTTACAATACACTCGGGCTTCAATTCATATAATATGGATACAGCATACAGTGACACACTTCTCTATTCATGATTTGTATTGAATAGCAACCGGCAGAAATGCTATAAAACGAATGATTAGGCTACTACTTTTATTTCCCGCTCCGCCAACGATCGACCTTTGGTCTTTAAATAAAAATATAGTGATTACTGTTTTTAACGATGCATAATGCATCCATATAAATATGGAAATCTAAGTTGGGGCAGAAGCAAAGGACTTCTATGCCACGTGTATGGATAGCATTCACTGTTTCTGAATTCACGTTATATAAATCTCGGCCCATTTTGTTCCTCATATCTATTTACAAGATCGCTTCCGGCGTAAGGGTTACTGACCGCACACTGTTCACTGGCCACAACGATTGTTCACTGTTCACGACACTTGAACGACTTGAGCGTAACGTTGCGTGCTTTTTGATATAAATCGAATAATCAATTTATTCCTGTTTATATTTTTCATTATCCACTGATGACCGGAATTATATTATTGACGCAGTGTGAAGTGATTTGTAAAATATGTGCTGTGTCACGTAGTCACATGGCTGACACAATGGCTTCAATTCATATAATATGGATACAGCATACGTAGTACAGCCTACGATTTGGGCCTCAAAAACGCAGTGTTAATTCGCACTGTTAAAGCACTGAATTTTCTGAATCCCTTCAAGCAATCCTGGAATTGCCATGAATGAGGACCTAATTTATATATGCATTTTATACACAATGGCTTCAATTCATAGAATATCAATACAGCATACGCAGTACAGCCTACGATTTGGGCCTCAAAAACGCAGTGTTAATTCGCACTGTTAAAGCACTGAATTTTTTCCCGATTTTTCAAAAGAGGGGGAATCTTCGATTTCATCTCCGATTTTTTCCCCAATATAAGGGAAGGGTTATACGCGCTGGAATTCACACGTCGTTTCCGTCTCAATCCCGGAAAAATTCTGAACCAGCGTGACGGTCATATCGTCTCGCATCGTCTCGCGTGTCATCGTGAATTTAATTTCCAGGATTATTAAATCATCATCTATTTATCTTCCATCGATATCGCGGATACGATTGCCGTTGGCGTTGACTAGCTCAAGGATAAAGAGCTGCGCACCAACATTTACTGCTCATAATTTTCTCAACGTTCCTTCGCCTCATGGCCGGAACGGTGTTCACTGTGACTGCTGTGTTATGTGCAGGGATTGCGGCAGTGTTTGGCTGTTTTTATTTTTCAATTCGTTTATGCATATATGCGAACTCACGGTATTCGGTGTGTGCAGCTTGTGTCGCAGGTTTTCCGATGGCGAGGAGGGACGCACCTTTTTGAGATGTGGAAGTCTAGGGCAACCTAGCTTGGGATGATACCCAACCACATCGGACTTACTTTGTTTTCATATTTTAATCTACTCACCTTGCATATGCATACAAACTTTGAGGAGCATCGAGGTTTGATAAGTTTTAGACTGATTTATCTTTTTGGGTTTGTGGCGCCATCGCGACCTCTTGGGATGTGGAAGTCAAGGTTGAGCATGCCAACCTTGATTGGGTTCGAACCCAACCACATCGAAGTTT
This sequence comes from Cymbomonas tetramitiformis, assembly GCA_001247695.2. Taxonomy (NCBI): domain Eukaryota; kingdom Viridiplantae; phylum Chlorophyta; class Pyramimonadophyceae; order Pyramimonadales; family Pyramimonadaceae; genus Cymbomonas; species Cymbomonas tetramitiformis. The sequence goes on from LGRX02010823.1 coordinate 46,475, forward strand.
GAGTCCTTGTGCTTCAGGGAACTAAAATATGTATATGCTGAAATCTGTATAGGCAGCCCTGACTGGGAGTCCCGGTGCAGGCCCCTATGACAGATTCCTAGGACCAACACTGGACTGCTGACTGATCTGTAGGTTCGTACTGTGACACACGCCGTGTCACAGGTAGGCTAGACTCCGAGACCGTCCGAGACCGTTCCGGGTATATCTAGCTTAGGGTTTATTTATCTTATACAGTTTATCCACACGAGTACGGGACTTTTCTGATATCTAGTGTACTTGGATATTCCGGTAGGTCGTGGCCCCATCCACGTTTTCATTCCACTTGCTATCTTGGCCATGATTGGCTAAGCAGCCGCTTGAAGAGGTGGTGCGCACTTGCGCGTTTGGGTGCGACTAGGATTTGGACATGATTTTACGGTAGACGTCTTTTTGCGGCTGCGAGTCATGGGCACCGCGCGTTGCTATTGCTCGGTTGTGGCAATGTTCATTTGCGTTGTTCTGCCTGCACTGATCCCGCTGGTTTACGTATTTTGGGCTGGTGCTCCGGACGCCTTCGACCACATCGACATTTACAAGTGCCCCACGCTCTTTTCGCCGCTCCGCACGTTCTGCCGTTACGTCATCCCTCCATTTCCGCCACAACACCCAAACGTGCTACCGCGCATCATCTTTTCTCTGGCTTTCAGAAGAATGGCGACATCTACACGAGCTCGTAAACGCCTATTAAAGGACTCCGACTTGGACGCCTCTATACGGCTTATAGATGCGGTTCGGGACACCCCAACCGCTAGCACCCCGCCTGTGGTGCCCCCTAATCCTTCCGGCAACTCCGACGCCGCTGTCGCGTTGCGGAAGCATCTCGTTGACCAACACGCTGCGGTCGACGTGGTCTACAAGGGGAGACTACATCGGGCTTGGGCCAAGGGTATCCGCGAGGATATCCTTGGTTCCAAGAAACATCATTATCGTGGTACCGACGACACCGACCGCCTCTCCGAGTTGGTGGTGCAGCTTCGGACCGAGTTTGAGTCCGCTGGACTGGACTTGGCCCCCTTTGACCTCGACGACCCCACCTCTTTGGTTGTCGAGAAGGTTAATGGGCTACTCTATGACGTCTTGGCCCTCGTCGTGGAGCGCAACTCTGTGGCCGACACCTGGCTTCGGGGTACGGACTCTTCGGCTGACCGAGATGGACGTCGTGCCCTCATCGACATCATCAAGGGGAGCGTGCCGACAGTCCTTCGCGAGAGCCACCAGCAGGAGCATGCGGCGCTTCGTTATCCCGCAGGCGTTGACCCACAGCCGATCTTGGCTCGTGAGCAACGTCTGGTGCGGGATAACCGCGCTCCTGACTGGCAGCCCACCGACGAGACCCGTAAGTTGTCCCTCTACAACCGCCTCGACCCCGTGTTCTACGCGGCGGTGAAGGCGCGGTACCCGCTTGCGGGTGACCTTAGCGGGGTCACTCTCCGCTCGCTCCAGGCGCTCGTCGTGGCCATCTTTCAGGCCTGGGCGCAGTCGGATGATGGGGCGGCAGTGCGTGAGAAGCAGACACTGGGGGCGGGCGGTAGGGCCTCCGCCCTTATCACGTCTTCTGAGTACGCGGTCCTTCTCGACGAAATCGCCGCCTTGAAGGCGCTTGTGCAGGGCAATCGTGCGGGCGCGGCTCAGCGACAGCAGCACCCGCAGCCGCGCGGTAAGCAGCATCCGCGAGGCCATCGAGTGGGTGTGCACCCGGCACCGTCTGTGGGGTTCGACAGGGACAGCATGAAGGCCAAGCCCCTTTGCCACCGTTGCCGCAAGGCGGGCAAAGGGGACGCCTATCACGCGTACCGCGACTGCCCTCTTGGTGGGCGCCAGCATTCGTCGGCCACGGCGGCGGCCTTCTGCATTCCTATTGAGGAGGAGGATGCGGAGGGTCTTCACACCCTGGCACTTGTGCAGGTTTTCCAGGAGGCTGCGGATGATGGACCGGAGGCCTTCGCCCGTGCGGCTTCGGCTTATGGTCCCCCCGCTGGGCTTTCCGCGGGCGGGATTGGCGGCATCGACGTGTCGGCCTACGGATGCAGCGTACCGCCTCCGCCTTCTGGCGGGACCGACGACGAGGACATCTTGCGGCGGCTTGATGCCCTCACCTCTGAGGTTCAGGCCGCCCAAGAGCAGGTACATTACACTCACGCATCCTTTGTTCCTGGGAGTGCGGTTGAGGAGCTTGCATCGGCTCTGGTGTGTGGCCCTGCCGCTGCGGCGGGGATCACACCGGAGGGGCAGGTTCCGGCAGGTGGTGCGGCGGCATCGGCGTCCGCCGTGCCGGCCCCTGCTATGCCTGTTTCGCAGGCGAAGGATGTACGGCCCGCGCCAGTTCAATCGGCGCGGGTGACCACCACAGAGGCGACATGCGGTGAGTTCGGAGGCTTTGTGCAGACAGTGAATCACGCCGCCGTCCACCCGTCTGACCTGACAGGCTATGACACGGACGACTACGAGGATTACGCCGACGGTACTTTCGCGGTGAAGCCGCGGGCTCCGTCCGGTGCTATCGGATGCGGTGTGCCGCCTTTCGGCTTTGGCACGCCGGCGATCGGCGCTCTCGCGGTGCTCTCTCTGTTGTGCATTTCTTTTGCAGGTGTGTCTGTTTCGGCGTCCACAGCTTCTGCTGTGTCGGCATGTGCATCGGCTACGGAGATGCCTTCGCCTGGTGGTGATCTCGATTGGGAGGCTCCGTCATTTTTCTCTACGAATGATTTTCTTGATCCGGTGATGACGGCTCAGGGTCTCCTATTGCCTGACGATGTGCCACGGCTTCAGCCGCCTGAGCCTCCGACACTTTGAGCTTTTTAGCATTTCAGGATTTGGCTCAAGCGGATTTGGGTATTGACATGGCATTCTACTACGGCATGGCCTTACATGAGAGCGGTCCTCTTGATGCGGGGCACTATTATGGAGCTGGTTACTTTACTTCCTACTATGGGATGGACTTCCGTGAGGCCACCGCTGACTACTTTGGTACTGTCGATTGACTTCTTGCTCACTCTGGAGGCACACCAATATGGTGGTGTGCAGAACTCCTGTGACCTCAAAGACTTCTTCAATCTGGTTTATGGTTTTACTTTGACACCTTTGAAATCTTCAATTTGACTTGCTGACACAGAGCCTTTCAGTAGTTTACCAGGACCTTAATTGCCTGTGAGTTTCTGCTCTTGTGCTAGCTAGAGGGTTCTAATTTGTGTATCAGAATTGCACAGTTAGATTAGCAGTTAGCTAGGCCTTGTCACCCTGGCTCCTGCCCTACAGTAACACTTACAGCTTTACATTTTCTGACTCTCCTAGCCAGTCACCACCCACAGTGCTGGGGTGGTGTGCTGAAATCTGTATAGGCAGCCCTGACTGGGAGTCCCGGTTAGGCCCCTATGACAGATCCCTAGGACCAACACTGGACTGCTGACTGATCTGTAGGTTCGTACTGTGACACACGCTGTGTCACAGGTAGGCTAGACTCCGAGACCGTCCGAGACCGTTCCGGGTATATCTAGCTTACTTGGGGTTTATTTATCTTATACAGTTTATCCACACGAGTACGGGACTTTCTGATATCTAGTGTACTTGGATATTCCGGTAGCGCCCTCATCTTCAAACAAGCTGAACACTCCACCTTACGTTATACCTGTCATGGCATCAGCTAGCCGCCGCAGTCTTGGTGACGTGCTCCGCTCTGCGCGTGCGGCATCTGCTTCGCCCACGCCTACATCTTCGCCGCAGTCTGGCTCACAGGCACATTCACCGCGCGCTGGCACCAGGGGACATATCAAACTTTTATGTCGTACGGCCAACACTCAAAATTTTCATCGGCCAAGTTTCGGCCATCTCGGCCAAAATCTAAAATCCCCCGCCGCAGGCGCAACATTTTAATTTTAAGTATGATAATATCATAAAAATCGCACAATTTCGGGGAAATTTTCAAAATTTCACATAATTCGTCTCGGCCAACAAGCAAAAGCACCCTCGGCCAGACCTCGGCCACACCCTTCATCGTACGGCCACAGACCGGCTATAGGAGGTTGATATGTTCCCTGGCTGGCACTGCCGGCCTTGATCCGGTGGTGCGCATGAGCGCGCTCATCAACAAGCCCAGCTCCATTTCGGCTGCTGCCACGTCTGCACAGTTTCACCGCGACGCCTCGGTCTGGGTTTCTACCCCTGTCCGGGCTTCTCAGCAGCACGAGTACTGTACAACGACCGCATGGACTACGCCTTCAGCTATGGAGAGGAGCTGGCAAAATTGCTCCGCTCCCATGGTTTTAAGCCCCAAAAGGGTTTCACGCTCGACGGTTCCGACGCTGAGGCCGACTTCGCCATTCTGCTCAGCAACCTTCGACACGTGTTATCACCCATCTCTCACTTCGAGTACGACAAACTCTTTGACCTGGAGCACGAGTACCTGGTGTATCATTGGTCCCTCAACGAGCTCCTCTTCAACATCCTTAAGGGCGTCCTCCAGGGTACGGCACTGGCTCTCTACCGGGAGTCCGCCCGTGTCCACCCGCGCGATGGACGCTGCGCTTTGCAGCGCCTTCGGTTTCATGTCGAGGCCACCACTGACCCCGACACCTTCCGCTTCTGGACGAAGCTGCGGTCGACCGTCATCGACGAAACCGCTGATCCTGCCCCCCAGCTCACGGTGCTTCAAGTGTTGGGGGATAAGCACCAGCGCCTGCACCCCACCTATGACGATGCCGGCAGGGTACAGGACCTTCACCACAATCTTGGCCGGTCGGCAGCGAACTCCCCTCATGTGTCACCACTGTATCTGGCGGTGCTGCGTGAGCTGGCTGCCGGCCACGCCTTCACGTTCTCGGCCCTCCTCCTTCGCCTCAGCACCGTCTGGCAGAGCGAGGGCCATCTTGCGCGCCTCCGTTCCCCGTCCGCGGGGTCCGGTGGTGGCAAGCACGCGCCCGCCTCTGCGTCCTTCAACTCCGTGCAGCGCAGCAACATCGTCAAGCCCGTCGGCGACTGGAAGCCGCCGCCTCGCCACGGCCGCTATCTCGTGTGGGAAGGTGTCGGCTACCCCTGCGTCACATGCTTTCGCCTTTGGGGGCTCACTGACGCTCACATCCCCACCCGTGGCGTCTGCCCCTATTCATGCGCGGCATCATTTGCCCCCGAGCAGGCACCGGCGGGCGCGCCGGCCGGGCAACACCGCCTCGCCCCACGATTGACGCCTGGTTGCAGCCGCCTGCGGCTCCTGCTCCCGCTGCAGCGGCCGCCGTGCATTTTGCCGAGGGGTCTCCGCCTCCCTGCAGTTCGCTGCGGCGGACGACTCTGGCCCGGCGGCTTTCACTCTCCGCCCGCCTCTCGATCGCGATCCTCCTGGACCAGAGCCCGACGACTCTGCAGGTCTCGATGACGCCGATTGGCCGGCGCTGCGTACGGTGCCGTGGATCCCGCCTATCCAGGGCGCCGCCGAAGCCCTCATTTACAACAACAAGCAAGATTGACCGTGGCGTGCACGTGCAAGTTAGCACTGCCTTGTAGAATGGACTTGAATCTTAGCCGTGCTTGATACGGCTATGCAGACAAGCGCCGTGAATATATTATCAATATACAAAATAAACACTGCAAAGTTGAACAACAATGCAAGTGTACGGATGAGCAGGTTTGTGAGTGCAGTCTCTGTAAGAAGATCTGCTGAAGCACAACGCTTCCTCACTTTTGTACCTAACGTCTCCCATCATCTTAGATGGTACCGCCATTGGGTTGTGAACCCGAGACGTAGGTTGAACGACCCGCATGGTAATAACGACTAGTTCGTTCATGCTGCGCATGCGAGTTCCGCGCATGCTGAAAGCCAAGATGGTTCTTGTTTGTTTTCAAGATGTATCTTTGCTTTGCCATCTTCGAGTTCGACATACGAACTCTCGATGACAGGGATGCCTGATGATATGACATTATCATCTGGCGACATGTACAGTCATCGTCGACCGTACTGACGACTGTCATAAATATATGACGCGACTCGACCTGTACAGTCATGGTCGACCATACTATCGACTGCCATAATAATATATGACGCGACCGACTGTCATAATAATATATGACGCGACCGACTGTCATAATGTATGACATGACATGGTATGACATGTCTGACAGGTATGACACGTATGACATGTATGACACATATGTCATCGGTCATGACCCTGACAGATCTCCCCTCTTAAAAGAGTTGTGACCTCACAACGGGCATACCTTTGTATATGTCTATGATGTCTTTGTTGTTGTCGCTTCTTGCTGGTACCAGTCTTCTTACACCGATTTGAGGCGTCCCTCATGGTGTTTTTAGGTTATTGGGGGGAACTGAGTCCACTTTAGTCCCTCACCTTAGGCATTTAGCCCTACAGTTCTTAGGATGTAGCCCCCATGAATTGCGTATCGTATTTCAGAGTGACGTTTCAAGGTATCTTCCGAGGTTTACGTTACGGATAGATATTTGCGCTTGCCGTCGACACCTTCGATGATCGACGATTTAACGAACGATTCTCGGCGATAATGCATCCACCTCTTCCTCCCTTCAGAGAGCTTACTCCCCCGAAGTTCACAGGAATACTATGGAGAGCCCCTTTCGAATATTTCGAAATGGCTTCTTTTTAATGCAGCGGAGGAGGCCCTGCTTACGAGATATCGGAGGGTCTTTATAAGTCCACTTTAGATCCTCACCCGCCTGCCAAACTCCTTTTTTTCGGTCCGGTACGCGCGCTTTGACGAACATCTATCGCGATGAGTGAGAATGGATTCGCCACGTACTAATGTGAAATTTGTTTAGTTATGTTTGTCAAGCACAACTCAGGATCACAACTCCGTCTACCTCAATCTCCGGTAGCTGCGAATGATTGGCCAAAAGTCCGATGACAAACCACGGTACGGCTGGCAAAGGTAGCATTAGCAGTTTTTCACAGATATTGGTACCCGCATATGCGTATCTGTGTAAGGGTATGATTTATACAAGGCTCACTACACCTTAGCAAGGAAGGATCAATTCCTGCTCCTGTCATATCAATTTGATGCAGGGTAAAAATGTTAGGGATATAACCCTGCAGTTTTCGGGTTGCAGCCCATTGCACCGAAGGCGCATCGCAGTTCTTGGGATGCAGCCCTGATATATTTATACGACCGATGGATGAAAACCTCTTGGGTACATGTTTCCACGGCCTGATTATTATTAGGTCGGCAATTATTGGCAAAAGTCATTGGCTATCAGCTTTTGACTCAGAAGCCACAATGTTATAGAAGCTGCGACCTATTGTGATCATATGCGGCAGTTATGCCTTCAGCATACGTAGACAATATGATTATGTGGAACTTATAATCCCACTTAAGTTGCATCATGATAAATTTATCCAGGTGTTAACAAGTGTTCAGGATTTGATAAGGGGTTGACGCCCCACAAGCCAAAGGTCACTGTCTCATAAGGCTCGCCTTAAGTGTGCGGCTTTGAGGATTAGCGTCCTGGCGAGGCACAGTCATGATGCTTCCTAGTCCATAATGGAGCTGGAAATGAGAATGCTCAAGATATCCAAAGACAGGAAGGCTTTTGGTTGGCCAGAGTTACTGTCAAGATGCTTAACCTTGATGGAATGGCATTCGGATACAAACTGTGCAACCATGCATGTGACTTATGCATTGGTGTATGACTTTGATGAATTGTCTCTTGTCATGAACCTGGAAGGAATGACGGGCAAATAGCTAGAGTGGCGGATTTACTCACTCGGCTTTGCTGTTTATGGAATTCGATGCCTGATGGCACAACTGGCAATCCTTTGCTCAGATGCTTTCCTTAAGACATTGGCAACAACTTGTGTGCCAGCTTCTCTAGATTTGGGGAGAAACCATGGATCAACAATTCATCAATCAAAACACATGTATCAAGGTTGATTCATCGAATCCTTCAACTCTTGAATTTCGACAATCAGCATCTCAGGCTGTTGACGTCAAAGTGATGGTCGTAAGCTTACAATATAGCTTATTCACATTTGAAAAACCATCGTTCTCCTATGTCAGTGCCCCTACAATGATAGAGCCGGAGAAATGTGCATTTATGATTTCTTCATAATGAACTTTATGTGTCAATAAGTCAAATAAGACTTCATTTGATGTTTCGATCGGCATGATGTACCGTGTCATCAATTTTATGGCTGCTATACACAGATGCTGGAACTTTTGATAAGATCTTTAATTTTCCAAGCAAAATCACAATGATGTAAATCAATTTGTGGCAGCTGTATGAAAAATGAATGAATCTATACTCTTCCTTCCCCTCGTAAAAAGAGATGTATCAAACCAATCAGATGGTGATGGAGGATGTTATTCAATCATTGTGTTATGTGAAAAATGATTTGATAGAGAATCAGACTAAGATTACTCATCGAATGCTTTAGAGGTAACGATGTCAATCTGAACATTGATTCTCTGTACGTCATATTGGCAATATGCCTGACGATTTAAAATGTGGCAAATGCCAGATGATGTCAAATGCAGTTGTTGGGTTGCAGCCCACATATTTTGTCAGTTCACGGTCACTATAGTGTACCCAACTTAGACGATTGTTCTGGATAATGATTGTCATGATGAACATAGAAATCAGTACCGAAGTTAACTTTGGTATCGAAGCTAATGGAAAGTCAATCAAGAAGTGTCCGTAATGACAACAACTTTACGAGTTGTATTTTCGTAGTTGATGGATGGCTGACATGTCATTTCATTATGAATAGAACATGGCATTGCCTAATGATATGTGTATATTTTTCAGCACATGATCACTTATCTCAATGGTGCCCATTTTATTTTTGGGCAAACACTATTCAGAGACTTGTTATGATAAAGAAGTATGAATGATGAATGTGTCATTTCAATCCGATAGAATTGTGACTTGTTTTATGACTAAAAAATTTCTGTCACTTTCCAGAATGAGGATGAACTGTGCTTGGAGACCGTATGCAGATTGCGGGTTTTCCAAGACTTCGTGGCCTAATGGATGAGGCAACAAATTTCTAAACATTCCAGAATGAATTTTCAAAGAGTCTTCATTTCTTAATGAAGCATACTTGTCTTATGTGCCGAAATGATATGAAATTACAAATATGGTGTCAATATATATGTGGATGGTTTATACCATTGGATGCTATTCCACAAATAAGTAGTGATGTCAGAATAAAAACTTTGGACAATTGCAACTCAGTACAAACTTGAGTGCATTCAAGCCCACTTGTATGCTCAGAATCTGAATCTAATGTACTTTTAATATGCACAGGATAGAACAATTTTTTTATGCGATTCTGGATTCAGGAACTAGAGTCAATGTAAAAGTCTTTTCCTATTTCAGACGATGAAACCCTTATTCCCTTAGGTGCAATACCTCATTGTAAGGAATAGTCATTTTCAATACAAGTTTTAATCGATTTTCTCAAATCTGTCACTTTTATGATGATCAGATTGGTCAATTTTACAGCATAACCACTTCCCCTCGCTGAAGGAGATGACTCCCATCATAGGGCGGTATATTAGCTGTTTTCATATGACACATGAAAAACATAAATAAATCTTGGAGAATTTCGGGATAAACATCCTGGATTGGCTGTGCTTGATTGCTCTATGCCCAAGAATGACCGAAGAGATTACTTGCCAACTTTAGCCATATGGCGTAGAGGCTGCTTAACAACGGTTGGGTCATAAGCTGGATAGCTATGTTAGCTATGTTGGAGGCTGAATAGCCATGATTGCACAGATTCTGTCTTTCATGATGAATAGACCTCTGAGAAATGGTGTCTGAAAAATCAATACTTTTGACAACAACTCAACCTTTTGGTATGATGAACAGCTGATGATTTTTGTTGCACTATAATTGTTTAATGTGCACTAATGAAATGCCTCGTGATATATAATCTCACAGAATAGGCATTGCTCAATGGCGATATGATCAGATATGTAATGATCAATGAAGACAAGATGGTTGGTATGGCTCATTCAGTACATGCGAACACTCATATTTAATGAAAGAGATCTGGCTCCACCAGCCAAATCACTAAAATCGTGACCCCCGCCAGCGCCAGCGTGCTAATGAATTGTTCATTAGAAGGAACGCGATTCATGAGCCAGCCAGCACCATTCGTTATTTTCCTCACGTCAGCCTTACAAACTGAAATTTTCGAGAAAACTGTGTGCTGATTTTTCGAAGTGATAAAATGGACCCAGCGAGTAGGCAACAGCTTAGAGAGCTGCACACAGACATGAAGACAGACAGACAGATATTATGGTGTACACACCATAACACCAATAATTGCCTACAGTAATGCCATGTGCAATAATTAGCCTAAAGCCATGTGCACCGCGTCAAGTTATGCCAGCGTCAATTCCTTATGTTAAGATTGCCGAAAGCATGCCAGCCAGCGAGCGCCTTCCTTATTTTGGACCTCTTCCTTATTTTTTTGGGTCCAGCCAGCCAAATCACTAAAATCGTGACCCCCCCCCCAAAAAACGCTGGCTGATTCCTTAACGGTGAATTCCTTAATACTGAGTGTCTACTGTAGGCATAATTACCTCAAAGAGATGCCAATACACAGATACATATCAAGACATAAGGGCAATAGGCTTATTGTATAGCCTTCAAGGCAGCTAGCATTTATGCTGCATTGGTTAGCTCAGTGGCTTTGACCTTTCTAGGTGTTGTACTCAGGCCGTGGCCTGCATATTGCATTGAGTAATCTTGACACCTTTAATGATCCAATCAAATGATATGTATGAAATATCAAGAATGGTTGCCCTTTTCAATGATCATCGGTGGCAGAGGCTATAGTGCTTGCACCGTGTCAATATACAATTCTAGTCTGGATACATGCTAGACCAGATGTATACAATGTCTAGATCTTCAAAATCAAGCTCATATGTATCATGGCTGATGTATGTGTCAACTTCATGGAGTTCTGCATGGTTTGACTGTATTCAGTCAGGCTTACCAAAACAAAAGCAATGATGCAACTTATATTGTTTTATTATTTGTCTTTATTATTATTTGGTTTTTAGTTGTATTTCTAGCTTATCATCTTCCCCCCTCAAGGAAGTGTATTGCTAGGCGGTTGTCAAGCGCCGTTTAAATACAACAGAGGTCCGACCTCTATGTGATGACGTGATAGCTTACTATGAAGCTGGATAGCAGTTCTCGGGTTGCAGCCCATTGCACCAAAGGTGCATCGCAGTCTTTGGGATGCAGCCCGAATTCACGTCATCAGCGTGGGTCATATAGTGCCCATGCATGTGCTGTATAAAATACAACACTACCCTCCAGCAGCGAAGTGGTTTGCTATTACCATCATCGTATGCTGTGGGATGTCAATATATGATCAGAGAGCATGGATATATATATATATGTACCATGTTTGTCAATATCGGAGAGACTATGTCTTCTTTAAAATCCTCATGACTATATGTATAATGGTGCTATACTGATGTCAACACCTTTACTCTGAGTGATTTATTGATTTCAGATGTGATGTCGTGGCAAAAAATATGTCCACGTCATTGGCACGAGTCATGTTGTGTCCATGCATACACGATCTTAGCGCAGGTCACAATACAGTGCCCGAGCATACGCGATTTTAGCGTAGGTCACATTGTGCCTCTGTTTATTACATCTGAGAATATATGTTACTCATCTTTGTGAGTCTAGACAGCATTGTGCTGATTTCAATGCTTTCTCTGGTGACTTATATATCACAGATTATACCAATATGGTGATCAGTCCAGTGCAATATTTTGTCACTGGAATGTACAGGGATTGTGAATGATTGCAATCCAGCCGGAGGAATAATCTCAACAGCTTATTCTGTACTAATGAATTCATCGGAGTTAAACTTATTTCGACGATTCAAAAACCCATGTCATTGTAGTGATGACAGCTCATATGAATATATAGGGTTTTATCAGAATGCTTTTATGTGATGTCAACATATTATGAACAATTCACTTGCATCTCAGGATCAAAGCAGTTACGCTTGGAAGGTCTTGCATGGTGGTCACCAACAGTTAAGCTGTTATTCGGGTGCCAAATTCTGCCTTCAACACTGGGACTATATCAACCAGTTTTTCAGCGATGCACTTATCCTTCCCACTCTTATGTACGGCTATAGTGCCAAAGTATATCAGGTGGGATATATATATATATACATTATATAACTATCATCTTCTGATCCAGGAAATGCAATTAAGCATGGTATCAGGTTATATGTCATGATATGTATATAGTTCAGCATTCCAAACTTACTCGAGAATGTAAATGCTGAGCAAGAGTCAACTTATAGTCATTGGGATATAGTTTCCCATCCGAGTTTACACTTTATTAGTGATGGTGGATGTAACGTTGTATAGATTTCAACGTTACTTGTGGATGCAGTGATTTTATCAAAAGCAATCCATCATAATTACCAGATCGGAAAAATGGATATGTGTATAATCCTATCCACCTTCTTCCCCCTCGAGGAAGTGTGAACACATAGGCAGTCAGTTGCCAATACCTCATAATAGCATGCATTCCATATAGGAAGCATCTGTCACAGTTTTTGGGTTGTTGCCCGATACATAATCATGTATGTGTCGAAAACAGCATGACATATATCTGCCAAACACAAAGTGTATCCAATAAATAAGTGACATTTAGGGCATATCTGGTTACAGTGGCCCTTTAACCCAATAATATGATTAGGGTGTTACATGATATCAGTAACCCTAATACAGGTAAAAAATAAGCAGTATGATGTTTTTGCAAAGATTTTTAAGCAAAACTGCATTTAATACCTACATAAATGTAAGGTGGTTTTCAGGAGGTACGTTACACCCCTGTTACACACATTTAATTTTAGGGTTGTTACAGGGCGTTACACATGCTGCATAAATCAGGGATTGTTATTTGATATATAAACATTCATTTCAGCAAAAAAATCAATCCGAAATTTTCAAAATGTGTTTTACGTACAGCATTTTGAGCGATTTATCGTTACAGCAATAGCGTTACCCCTATATATTCAACACCTAATATTTAGGGTGTCACACAGATATGACATGTGTCATTATGATTTCCTGATACCTTAATAGGTATAAAATCATAATTTTAAATAAAATGGGCACACATTTTTCATTTTGAAATTAAACGTGGAGCATTTTTACCCATTTTACAGCTTTTTCAGCTATCTGAAATATTACTTTAGTGACATATCTCAGTGTATATGTGGAATGTAAGTACAGAATCACTGTGAGGAACTTCACTTTTGCATATGACAAATTTCATAGCAAATAAGTGAGTTGTGCTGTATATCAACATTTATGGTTGACAGCATTCTGGGTTTTACTGATTTAAACCCATGCACAGCAAATGTACTTTTCTGATTATGTATAGATTAATCAACTTAAGTGGATACACCCACTTTAGTGATATTTCTCAACCTATGATTTGTTTTGAGCATAGGTCTGTGCTCTTAAGATTTATCAAAGTGATATATCTCATTTAGAACAAATCTGGACTTTGCTGGATACAATCACAGCAACTTGACACAGCACATTTATATGTGTGTGATTGTCCTTAACACTATTGTCAGATATCATGTAAATACTGATCTGTGTGTTGCATGCAATTGATCTGATCAAGTCTGATTCAACTGTCAATATGCAACGTAGTTGTTGTAGTTGCTCCAGCGATAGTAAAGGTATGGACAGTGTTCAGCAGTTACCAGCTGCATTATGAACACTGTATAATGCCTTCGGGTCTGGAGATATTCTCCATCCAGCCCTACAGCATGTTATCTTATCCTGTTCCCTTATGTATCGCCATCATTGACACTTTCCACGCACATGTGTTTGGAAGTGGTATCTATATTACCATGTACAATATAGTTGATCTATTCACTCTGAGTCAGTGAATTTTAACATGTATAATGAATGCTAGTGTATGTGCAGTGTGTAGTACTGCTGATTAGTACTTATGTCAGTGTGTGTGTGTGTGTTTACTTGTACACACTCTGCAGAATATGTTCTGGATATCACAATATCCTAGACAATTTATCATGCAAGACAATCAGCATACCATGTACTGATTACATCTAACATGATATATATCAAGTTTAGGGATCATTGTAATTCCATGCTAATCTCATTACAAAATGAGTTGCTGATAGATTTTACATGAAGCTCAGGTGAGCATTCCATCCAGTGATCCACCATAGAATGTACATGTGATCTGGAGAGCATCTCGGCTCCACCAGGCATGACAAACTAATTATGGTGTTAAGATCACTTTCAGGCACCCTTTGCTACATGGATTCGAATATAGACTAGCATTCACTGCAATATGCTTATGCTCTATGTACTACAGCTGTTATCGTGATCAAGCTGTACAGTATAATAAAGCATGTACAATTCACAATCAATGCAATCATTCAGCATAAGATATGTGCATAGTATAAAAGTGTATGCACTGCATGTTGATGATTGCTGTAAGTGAAATAAGTGCATGTGTGTGTGTGCTGATTCGCACACACATGTTGTGAACAGATCATTGTGATGCTAAATAGAATGATGCTGATGATTAAAGTATTTGTGCAGCCATCAGAACACTTTGGAATTTGCTGTAGTATGTAATGATACTTTTACAACAACATAGTGGTAATGTATCCAAGCATAACGATCATGTATACAGTCATTCTGCATATGATTTCGACGGGCTTATACATATGTGCTTCTCACTGCATGTAAAACACATCAAAATTGTGCACGCTAAAATCGGGCGTTCTTCGCATGTGACGAAATCATGAAGAACGTATATCGTGCTGACAGGCCATAAATCATTGTACGCGCTGACATTGTAAACAGTGCGAAGGAATTGCATTGCAAAAATCACTGATGTACGTCGCATACGAATGCGAGCGCTGACATGTATACGAATCAAAATTCTGCCGATGACAACTATGTAATATATCATTCTGGACAATTTTTGAAAGTGATTCATACAAGCGCGCGCATGCTGCGATTGACTTCTGTAGAAATATGCGACCATCGCGCATGCTGCATCTGTAAATTAGTGACCATCGCGCATGCTGCATGTATGAAGCAATTTAGTGCTATCATGAAAATCGTGATACTGCGCTGATGATTTTCCACGCGAAAGCGATTTCGCCGATGATTTGTCGCATCTGCGAACATGCATACATTTGCGAACCATTTATGCGAATACGTTTCATTGCTGCGTCGATGTATGCCCTGCGCACACCTTATCGCGTATGTGTGCGATCAGCTGTTTCCGCGTGTATGCTGCGAGAAATCTCCTCGCGCTATCTCTGCGCTGTCAATATGTCATTGTATATTATTCGCCCTGCAGATATTCAATATTATGCGAGCGCTGTCGATATGCGCCCACCTGCAAACCTGCGAACAATATCAAATATACTACGTCTATCGCTGCACCCACTTGAGTTCTCGAGTATCGTGCCTTGACGACTTTTAGAATACCATCTGATACGGCTATGCAGACAAGCGCCGTGAATATATTATCAATATACAAAATAAACACTGCAAAGTTGAACAGCAATGCAAGTGTACGGATGAGCGGGTTTGTGAGTGCAGTCTCTGTAAGAAGATCTGCTGAAGCACAACGCTTCCTCACTTTTGTACCTAACGTCTCCCATCATCTTAGATGGTACCGCCATTGGGTTGTGAACCCGAGACGTAGGTTGAACGACCAGCATGGTAATAACGACTAGTTCGTTCATGCTGCGCATGCGAGTTCCGCGCATGCTGAAAGCCAAGATGGTTCTTGTTTGTTTTCAAGATGTATCTTTGCTTTGCCATCTTCGAGTTCGACATACGAACTCTCGATGACAGGGATGCCTGATGATATGACATTATCATCTGGCGACATGTACAGTCATCGTCGACCGTACTGACGACTGTCATAAATATATGACGCGACTCGACCTGTACAGTCATGGTCGACCATACTGTCGACTGTCATAATAATATATGACGCGACCGACTGTCATAATGTATGACATGACATGGTATGACATGTCTGACAGGTATGACACGTATGACATGTATGACACATATGTCATCGGTCTCATGAAGGATACAATCGTGCCGCACAGGCCGCACGCCCCCAACAGTCGCGCCGCCCATAGCCGCGCGATGCCCCAACAGAGAGCGCACCGCAACGGCAGATTGGGGGAAAAGTTGTATCCTTCGTGTTTCACTCTTCGCCGCCTACGTGTCACAGGCTGGGGATCACATATCCGTCGCTCACACCATAGTACGCCACCACCATCTCTCATCGTCATCAATAAGCCGATATAGCTCAGTGGATAGAGCGCACGACTAGTGACAGTGAGGTCTCGGGCTCGAACCCGGTCTCGGCATCTTTTCCCTCGAGTCGACTGGATTTGTGATTCCCATCAGGTTATGGGCCCACCACGCTTCCACTGCGCAGGTGTGACGCCGGCAGCTGGTTGTGGTTGTGCCACGTAGACACTTCAGAGTGAGGTTGTGTCATGAAGGATACAATCGTGCCGCACAGGCCGCACGCCCCCAACAGTCGCGCCGCCCATAGCCGCGCGATGCCCCAACAGAGAGCGCACCGCAACGGCAGATTGGGGGAAAAGTTGTATCCTTCGTGTTTCACTCTTCGCCGCCTACGTGTCACAGGCTGGGGATCACATATCCGTCGCTCACACCATACTACGCCACCACCATCTCTCATCGTCATCAATAAGCCGATATAGCTCAGTGGATAGAGCGCACGACTAGTGACAGTGAGGTCTCGGGCTCGAACCCGGTCTCGGCATCTTTTCCCTCGAGTCGACTGGATTTGTGATTCCCATCACGGTCATGACCCTGACAGTGCTAGCCGAGCCGGTGTGGCTCCTTGTCTCTGCATGGCTGCCTTGCCTGGTGACACCTCATCCCCACGGGGTGAGGTGGTGTCACGGGGAGACCAATCTTTCCCCCCACTGTAAGGGGGGGGCGATGGATCACCCGGCGTTCACCCCTCGACCTGTGTTGTCACCAGTCACCGTGTCCGCACTCAGTAAAACACTCTGCTCCGTATTTTATCTCATCTTAGCACATAGTGAATCTCTGCCCCCTGCCATTCTGTTTCACTGCTTACCGCGATATATATATATATCCAATAAGGGACAGGGTACGGGCGCTGGGAACTCGTCCATTTTGCATGATGACACATGATGACTGAATGTCACGGCTGCGTCTATCGCGCGAGACAATGACCACAATGAACGTCGCCGGCAGCAGACGGTGAACACGTGTGATGTCACATCGACATCGCGGACACCATTGCCGCTGCGCTGCCGATGCCGTTGCGTGACTGCTTACTCGTTACTGTGACACTCGTTCTTCGTTGACCCATCCCAATCCGCAATTGCATCGTAAAATTCTTCAGCTACAGTACGCAATTCCTTCAACGTTCCGCCGCCTCATGGGGCGAACGGTGCTGTGACTGCTGTGATACACGCAGGGATTTCCAAAGTGCTCGGCTACTTTTATTTTTCAGTTCGCTTATCATAATGTGTAAACTTATGATACTATGTGTGTGCAGGTCATGTCGCAGGTATCCGATGGCGAGGAGGGACGCGCGCTCTTGAGATGTGGAAGTCGAGGTTGGCGAATGCCAACCTTGCTTGGGATGAAACCCAACCATATCGAACTTATCGTATATATTTCACGTTTGCATCCTTGGCATCTATGCAAAGTATGAGGAGCATTGAGTGGACATAAGTCTTAGGCTGTTTTGGTTTTGGGTTCATGGCGCATTCGTGACCTCTTGGGGTGTGGAAGTCGAGGTTGGTCTAAACCAACCTTGCTTGGGATGAAACCCAACCACATCGAACTTATCTCATCGGTACATTTTTCTCAATGAACCTGTAAGGTTTGAGCCTCAGACGGCTAGGACAAGTTCGTAGGCTGATTTTGTTTTCCACGATTTATTACGACCCCAAAAAACAAAATCAGCCATCGCCTTAACGTTCTCGAAAGACCTTCAAACTTGTAATATACATTACTTAACTAAGATAGGTGCGATAAGATAGTCCGATGTGGTTGGGTTTCATCCCAAGCAAGGTTGGTTTAGACCAACCTCGACTTCCACACCCCAAGAGGTCACGAATGCGCCATGAACCAAAAACCAAAACAGCCTAGGACTTATGCTCACTCAATGCTCCTCATACTTTGCATAGATGCCAAGGATGCGAACGTGAAATATGTATATCTTAATACGATACTTTCGATATGGTTGGGTTTCATCCCAAGCAAGGTTGGCATTCGCCAACCTCGGCTTCCACATCTCAAGAGCGCGCGTCCCTCCTCGCCATCGGATACCTGCGACATGACCTGCGCGCACATAGTATCATAAGTTTACACATTATGATAAGCGAACTGAAAAATAAAAGTAGCCGAGCACTTTGGAAATCCCTGCGTGTATCACAGCAGTCACAGCACCGTTCGCCCCATGAGGCGGCGGAACGTTGAAGAAATAGCGTACTGTAGCTGAAGAATTTTACGATGCAATTGCGGATTGGGATGGGTCAACGAAGAACGAGTGTCACAGTAACGAGTAAGCAGTCACGCAACGGCATCGGCAGCGGCAAGGGTGTCCGCGATGTCGATGTGACATGTGTTCACCGTCTGCTGCCGGCGACGTTCATTGTGGTCATTGTCTCGCGCGATAGACGCAGCCGTGACATTCAGTCATCATGTGTCATCATGCAAAATGGACGAGTTCCCAGCGCCCGTACCCTGTCCCATCCAATAATATATATATATATATATCCCCTCTTTCGTGAGGGCGGGGGATCTCATGTCCTATCTTTGACCCCCCCCCAAGCAATTTTCGTCCGCCCTAAGCTCTTGAATACTCGAAGGCCGATCATGGTATAGGCATGATATGGTATGTGTCCGCCTCGCGCTGGCCCAGCGGATCACAAATTCGTCTCGGTCTGATACGGGCCGCTAGGAGAACTTTTGCGTTTGGGGACAAGAGTAGGGGGCTTCGCAGGCTGTATCCCCCCCGGGCGGGGGGGGGGAAAAATCCCACACATATATCTATTCCAGCCATATCAGATATCTTTCGCATGCATCCTAGATCCTTTCAGATCCTTGATCCGAGTCATCAGGTGTCCAATAATAAAAGCGAAAACGTCCAAACGTCCAAACCTCTATCGTATCCGTCAGACCGTCACATAGCTCCATGCTCTAACCTAACCGTAACGGCAACTAAGATCACAAACCTGAAAGCGCTGCGAATGCGCGCACGGCAGAGCTGTGAGCTCGAGAAAACAGGATCCTGTTGGAGTTTCGTTTGGGATGATCTCACGACTTTTCACATACAGTCTTAGAACAGACCTCAGCGTTCGCGGGAATGCGATTTGCCAATGCCATTTTCTATGTTATTTGTTGACCGCTTGCCACGCAGGCTTTCGCATATGTGGAAAGCTATAACCTTCCGTTGCGTGTTCACCGCTTTTCGTTTGTGAGCTTTACAACCTGCTGCAAGAAATACTTCTGAGACCTTCCGCGTCATACAGCTAGAACAACGCTCTGGACTGATATCAAGTCAAGCAATGGTTGCAGTGGTGGTAAAACTTTCAAATAACTCGGTAGCATAAGCGATAACGGATAATGGCGCCCAGCGAAAGCGCTGCGTCCACACTTCCCGAAAATAATCCCTTGAATGCCATCTTCGCTGGTGCACTGGCGGGTGGACTCTCGAAAACCGTTACCGCACCACTTGACCGGATCAAAATCATATATCAGGTCGACAGGGGGTCGCACTTTACCTTGTTGGGCGGATTCCGAACCGCCGAAACCATAGTTCGCAAAGAAGGATTCCTGGGGCTGTGGAGAGGCCACGGAGCGGAGCTGTCGCGAATCCTTCCTTACTCTGCCATTTCTTTTTACAGTTTCACACAGTTCAATGATTTTCTCGAAGAGCAGACACAGGACAAGGGATACCATCTCCGCTTCATCGCGGGGGCCGGCGCTGGCGCGGCCGCCACCTTAAGCACATACCCGTTAGACCTTCTTCGCGCCAGGCTCGCGGTGCAAGCCTACCCGAATTACTTTTCAGGTCTCAAGGATATTCTGAAAACCGAGGGCATGGCTGGTCTATTCCATGGCTTACATCCGACCTTGCTCGGCATGATCCCCTACGCCGGGCTCAGCTTCGCGACCTTCGATACCGCGAAGTCGCACCTGCGCAATATCTACGGCTCCGACCAGGAGATTCCAACCCACGTTCGACTGGCGACTGGTGGAGTAGCCGGTATCGTCGCACAAACTGGCGCCTATCCCTTCAACGTCATCCGGCGACGGATGCAGGTCCAGGCGTTGCAGCATGCGGCAGACGTCGACAGTCACTCGATGTCTGGGTTTGGTAAGTATCGCTCAGTGTTTGGCGCACTGGCGTCGATATACAAGACTGAAGGACTTCAAAACGGTCTTTTCAAGGGGATGACTCTGACCTGGGTCAAAGGCCCTATCGTAACTGGGGTGGCCTTCTGTGCGAACGATATTCTGCGTCTGCGGCTCACGACGTTCAGCCAGGACCTCGCGGGACTCACCGATCTTTTCACCAATCCGGCTCCTGTCACCTATTCTGAGAGGAGGCAGCTGTCAGCCGTGGTATGCTGTCACAACCAGCGATACCTCCATTTTCTTCGCCACATATGTTGTATCCAACTTCGTGTGTGTGCGTCGCGCCAAACTCCACCCGTAGCCTAACGCCGCGCGCCAGACTCGCGCTGCGGCTTGCGCGGGTCTCCACTCTTGCTTGCAAATCCCTGCCTCCTCCCGCTACCCAACCACTCCCCTGACCGCCCAAGTCAGAAGGTCCTCCCGTGCAGATCGACTACCATGCTCCAGCACCTCGCTGGCCGCGCGATCCCCTAACCCTAATGTCCGCACTGCTACACTGCTCTCTCATGCACCGAGGGTACACGTGGAAGTAGGAGGGTGGGCGGCTTGCCACGTGTCTCCCGCCCGTTCGCGCTCTCCTAAACCCTTACTTTCGTTTTGACAACGCTTATTCGTGGCGCCTTCCTGACACTCTCGATCCGCGTCGCAGGAAGGCTTAGTGGCCGGCGGCGTCGCAGGTCTTGTGCCCAGGCCCGCCCTGCGCACTTCGGACTGCCTCTTCCCGGTTTAGGGTTGCCTCATCTTTCTAGGGTTTGCTGCCTCGCACTATAACATGCGCAGACTGCGAAGCTCTCCTTGCACGCTCGCCGATTCCAGTAGCAGGGCGAACTCCAAGACCAGAGCTGTGAAACGCGGCCTCCCCTCTCCTCCCCACCCCCTCGCCTGGCCTCGCGCGCTGTCCCTCGCAGGCGCGATAGCGAAGACTACCATCGCCCCTGGCGACCGCGTCAAGATCATCTACCAGGTGGATCCAAAGATGACCTTCACTTTCCGGAATGCGTGGCGCACAGCGCAGGAGATCGTACGGCAGGACGGGGTGGCTGGGTTGTGGCGGGGAAACTGCGCCATGATGCCACGTGTTTTCGTCTCTGCGGGCATCTCCTATATGTCCTTTGACCGGTACGAGAACTTGCTGGCGCATAGGGTTTTCTGCAAGGAGAAGGACGTGCAGACCCGGTTCTTGGCGGGCGCGGCAGCGGGTGCCACCGCCACCACCGTCGCATACCCCTTCGACTTGCTCCGTGCGCGTGCCGCTGTGCAGCGGTCTTCCCAGCGGGTGTCATACTTCCAGCTCATACAGATGCAAAAGGGGGGAGCTCGTGGTTTCTTCAAGGGGCTGCTCCCGACCTTGCTTGGGATCATGCCCTATGCAGGCATCAGCTTTGCGACTTACGAGACTCTCAAGGCACGCATCCGCAATCAATACAACCTCCAGTCAGACGCTGAGATCACCACCTTACAGCGCCTATCTTCCGGCTGCATGGCAGGGCTTATTGCACAGTCTGCCACGTACCCCTTGGACATTGTGAGGCGACGGATGCAGGTGGGCACTGCGGAAAAATCGATGGCGGCTACCTTATCATGTATATACCGCGCTGAGGGCATGCGGGGGTTGTATAAAGGGCTCACCATGAACTGGCTGAAGGGCCCTATCGCCGTAGCCATAAGCTTCACGGTGAATGACACTTTCAAGCATCTGCTGCAACAACTAAAGTAATCGATATTCGCTATGCTCCGAGTTCTAAAATCTGATAGCATTGCATCGGATAAAAAGTCCATTTACACCGAGGATCCAGTAGAATCCTTGAAAAGATCGAATAAGGCACACAGCGCAAGGTACTTTCCTTGACATCTGACTCTAAGGCCATGCAATATTGCAATGTATGCATCGATAAGAGTACAGTAGATTAAGGATATCGATTGTAAGTCTGGAGTGAGCATCACAAAAGTAGTGCAAAGTAAAACATCAAATGCCGACAGAAGCAGCACATGCTTAGAGCAAATGTGTATTTCGGCATCGTCAGTATGCCTCATTCATTTTGTCATTCCCTCCTGTAAGTTATCCCGTCAATCCATCGCCCCGAGCGAGGCATGCATACGGTACTTCAAACCGCTGCAAACAGTTCGTCAAATAGCTTATCGAAATATACACGTGGCATATCTTCTCTTCTTTTTGCAAAAACCGGCTGCCAGTCTGCTTGGGCCGGACGCAATTGCCGAATCAGAGCGTTTGCACCCCTTCCTCACGATGTGTCAAAAAAATTTACGCCATTTGAATCGCATCCATCATAGAGCAGTTTGTCCAGCACGACACCAACTGCTGCACTCTTACGCGTATAAACGGTGTCGCGAAACAATCACCCTGGTCACATACTTACGATTCGCAATGGGCCATTCAATCGCGATGATGGCTCAGAATCGCCGAAAATGACAGAATGCCGATTTCAGTGATTCAGAGCGGCCGATCAGAATTATTTTCCCCGCTGAGACTCATTTCGGTCTCTCGCAGTTTTCATTTTGTTTTCCCGTCGCTAAGCAAAAAGGGCTGGCAGCCCAGATTCGACTTGATGCATATGCACCATCTGCGTGATACTGAGCACGCATATGGTGCGTTTGTTATTCCCAAGACTGTTAGGACCACTGGGGTGCCAACAATCTTGGGATCAAGTAAGCCAATCTCAACATTCTTAGATGTCCGCGAGGTTAGCCCCTTGCGCAAAGTATCAACTTTTCACGTAAACGTAATGTCAAGTGATTTTTGCTTGTATATTTTGATTGGCTTTGAGTTCGTTTAAAAGTGAGATGGGATATTGATGCTGAGATTCTTGCGCATCCGTTGCGCGCATCCGATATACCCCAACAGCATGCGAGGTATAGCGGATGCTCGATTGAGCGCTCCGAGATGTGAGCTCACGAAATTTCAAGAATTTCTTCATAATGTGTCGCAAGACACCGTGCGAAACGAGTTGTAGTTTCAGTGTGCTTCCTAAGAAGCTTACTAATACATGCGAACTTCGAAAAAAATGAGTTTGCGAATTTAGGTTAAATATACAATGCATCGAAAACCCCGAATTTTCGATACGAATCGCCCGTTGCGAAAATTATAGTGTTTATTTCGCGACACCGTTTGTATGTATTCTTGGCACGGTTGTGGCACCTCTCAATTCTTACATTTGTGATCCACCGAGAGCTAATCAATCGAATTCCAAGTAGTTTCCCGCCGTGTTGGAAGCCAGTTTCGGACTCAATGTGACCTTGGCCTTAAATGAGCCTGGAGTACTCATCGAGTGTAACAATGATTTTCCATAAGTGCAAGCTAACTCTATTTACTTATACTTATATATAGGCAGCAAGGGAGGGCTCGTGCTGGTTCAAAATAATGACACGGATTTATGTATTCGCCGAAGGTTTAAGCCTTTCCCTAGACCAGAATGTTCAAGATTCAGATATTAACATTTCAACCATTATCCCTTGCCGCCCCACGATAGTTTGCAGATGATTAATGCTATATGTGTACCTTGCTCTAGCTATGACGCTATACGGAATCCGCATACTACTATTTTGCTGATGGACCCAAGAATTTAAGAGAATTTCATCCCCGGACTCGCGTGTGTTGGGTGAATCAGAGAGTTTGGAGCTTTGTAGTGTGGCGTGCAATGAACCCTTATTGGCAAGTAGGATCGTCGATATCGACTCTAGTTTTTCTGATGATAGTTTTCGTAATTGGGTCGAAATTTTGTCTACATACTATCGCGCGTCCAAGTTGCATATCGACACGACACGATAGTTCAAAACCTTATCATACAAATCTAAAAACACCATCACATCACCATATATAAATGTACTGTATAGTTCAAGATCTTATATGTCGACACAGTGCAATCTGGTCATTTCGATGACCCCCAAAACTCTATCGATGTGATTTTTAGAAAGCCGAATCGTGACATATTCGATATTTCATGGTATTAGCGGCAACTAGTTTAAAACACATTCAAGTGCAACTCATTGGACGCCATGATTAGGGCATGCAGCGCTATATCGCGATGTCTACGGCGCGGCGTTTTCCCCAATCTGGATATAGTATGGTGGGGCGCGCCGAGAGCATCGAAGCCAAGCGTTGACCGAGCGCGCTTTAAACCTGTAAATTCGCATCGACAAGCTTGTTCTCGCGTCACAGTGGTGGCATTTCCGATATAGTCTGTGAGGCGAACGCAAAGTAGCATTTCTTTTGGCCGTCTCCGCACTGTTAAGGTCTGTCTATCATACTTAAGCCTTGGAGTGGATAACGTGAGCACACTTAAAAATTTCGGGGGGATTGCAGCTGCAACAGCGGAAGGAAGGTATGTTGAACACGTTAACTGCTGAGCGCTTTGCAAACGGGCTATTTTCGTCAAATGTTTGCATCGAGCGTCGAATTGCGGCATGGTCGAGAAAGGCGTCGGAACGCCTCAAACCGCATTCGTTGAACTGTTAACGTGCTCTCCTTGCTGCGACATAGGTGTAGATATTTCTTAGAGCACGAGCAGCCCAGTGCATCTTCAGTTATTGAAGATGCCGTGGACCGCAACAAACTAAAATGCTTGAAGAAGTAATGATGTGAAGCGTGGTCTCGACCCTCAACCGCACGCCTGACCCTCACGCATATGCACACACTTCACACTTGCATGCTAGCTGAAATGCATCCACAAACGGGTACGCCGGCATCGCTCGTGAGCGGTTTGCTTCATTCAACTCCGCACATCCCCCACGTGGTAAGCCGTGTTCACACTTCTAAGGAGTGCGCTACATGATTCAGATGGATAGTTTACGTATGCTCTGCTGGAACCAAACGTAAACGGTCCATTTCCGCTTGGATGTGGTGAGAACTTAGCAGCCGGGGAAGACCGACTTGCATTCACATATCGGGAAACCCAAACGTGACGGTGCGCATGCTTTTCACCCACAAGAATATAAGAATATGTAGCATCTGTGAATAGTGCTGTGATTATATCCGTGATAACATAGCTTTGGTGAGCGCTGGTTATCACAAATATCACTGGCGGCTGCAGGCAGTTTTAGGCATTTTTAAAGGGTTAAAGCGAAAGGGAAACGAAAACATTTATCCAAGAATTGTTTCAATGCTTTCCATAGGCCAATCAGAGTGTTCGAAAGAATGCGTTCTGTGGTCTTCCATCATTCGGATGCACGTCGAATTGAATCCAAACTGGTTTTGGCCAATTGAATACAGTTCCACAGTCACATCTACAAACTGGCCAATAATATGAATCATATATCATAGTACGATGGAGAGCCATGTACGATATGGGATTTGTTATGAATTTCCGCTTCTACACCTCCTTGCATTATATCACATTTATACCATATTTATTTTTAGGATTATCAAAATCTGACTGCAGATTCGAGATCGGCGGCCAATTTCTCATCTTAAATGATCTCCCCTAATGTCGTAGGGTCATTAGGGAAATATTTTCATTTTATATGCATGGCTTAGTTTGACCCATAGCTTAAACAGTGCTGGCTCCCCACCAGAATATAGGGCACAGCATCACTCCAATCACTGTGCCCACCACGCACAATAGCCTGGAATGAGAGGAGGGAGTACAGCCCACAAGTGCAATTACATTCATGCTGTCATGAAGCATGGGAAGCTCCTCCAGCACTACAGGCCTCATAGGTATAAGTGTCATGTTGGTAAGCGGTAGACCTCTCCATCCACGGCTAGCTTATTTTCCCGAACAAGATGCGCGAGAACGGCATCCAGCTGTTCCACAGTCTTGTCATACGAGTTGTCAGATGCCATCATCTGTTACATCACACACACTAAATGACATGAGATCGGCCGACAAAAGCCAGGCCTCCATCATCCCAGTGGATGTGAGAAGCAAATCAGGAGCAGGGCGGGGCCGCAACAAGATACCACCAACTCAACCATATTCCCAATCCAGATGCAAAGCAGCATGGAAAGATGATACGATGTGACCGATCATCGCCCAACAATAGTTGGTCCCAGGGTTACGGAGTAAGAGGACCCTGCTGGCATGCCCTCCAGTGGCTCCCGGTCGATGGATGGGACTCGTTGGTCCATGGTTATGCCATGAATGCAGTCACACCACACAGCATGGACACCCCATGTCAAAAAATGAAAACATGAGGGCACCTAAGTGCTCCCCACAAAAATCAAGGGGAAATACAGAAGGTGGACTTCACAACCCTCTGCCTCTCCTTGCAGCAAAGGCAGACGCATCCACCGAGCTCTCCAAGAGGCAGCGCCCACCAGAATGGCACCACAGGGACAACCGCCTCCCAAAACCCACTTCCATCCGGCGGCCATCCCCGTTCACAGCGATGCGCCAGTACCTCAATTCAGGGTCAAAGAACACAAGTCCCTGGCACGTGTAATAACCATGGGCACTGAACACGAAGAGGGAGCAAGCGTCAGACGAATTCAAGACACTCGCAAATAGCGAGCCGCAGACGAATCCCCGACGCCCTCAAAGAGGCAGTACCCGTCAGAAGGGTACCACAGGGACAGCCACGATCCCATCATCCAAAGCACTCCAGTGGCCGTCCCCGTTAACAACGAGATGCCAGTACCCCATAACGTGGCTGTCGATCACCACTCCCCCGGCAGGTGAAAAAGCACCAAGGCACTGGACATAAATACCGCCAGCCGCAGACGAATCCCCGACGCCCTCAAAGAGGCAGTACCCGCCAGAAGGGTACCACAGGGACAGCCACATCCCATCACCCAAAGCACTCCAGTGGCCGTCCCCGTCAACAACGAGATGCCACAACCCTATGGCGAGACGAATTCCCGGCCAGCTGTGACGCCCCGAATTCCCACCCATTCGGACCTGGCACAATGACACCGTCACGTAAGTCCCCCAGCTTACGCCTGACACATGAAATCATCACACTCACCCACACACGACTGTGCTGAATCCTTTCATCCCCGGCGTGGGTACATAGTGCAGTCTTCTGTGGCTACGGGGTGCCAAAGGAGTCGCAAAGATAAGCATATACACTGAACGGCATGAGATCGGCCAACAAAAGCCAGCCCATCATCATCCCAGTGGATGTGAAAAGCAAATCAAGAGCAGGGCGGGGCCGTGACAAGATACCACAAACGCATACATATTCCCAACCCAAATGCAAAGCAGCATGGAAAGATGATACGATGTGACCGATCGTCGCCAAAAACTGTTGGTCTCTGGGTTACGGAGTAAGCGGACCCTGCTGGCATGCCCCCCAGTGGCTCCCGGTCGATGGATGGGACCTGTTGGTCCATGGTTATGTCATGAATGCAGTCACACCACACAGCATGGACACCCCATGTCAAAAAAAGGGAAACATGCGGGCACCTAAGTGCTCCCCACAAAATTCAAGGGAAAACACAGAAGGTGTACTTCACCACCTTCTGCCTCTCCTCGCAGCACGACAGACGAATCTACCGAGCTCTCCAAGAGGCAGTGCCCGCCAGAATGGCACCACAGGGATAACCGCCTCCCAAAACCCACTTCCACCCGGCGGTCGTCCCCATTCACAGCGATCCGCCAGTACTTCATATCAAGGTCAAAGAACACAAGTCCCCCGGCATGTGTAATAACCATGAGCACTGTACACGGAGAGGGAGCTAGCGTCAGACGAATCCAAGACACTCCCAAAAAGCGAGCCGTAGACGAATCCCCGACGCACTCAAAGAGGCAGTACCCGTCAGAAGGGTACCACAGGGACAGCCACATCCCATCATCCAAATAATTCCAGTGGCCGTCCCCGTTCACAGCGATCCGCCAGTACCCCATAAAGTGGGTGTCGATCACCAGTCCCCCGATAAGCATATACACACACGACATGGCACGCGAGGATGACGGGGGAGAAGTGGGGAGGACTGCGGGTGGAGTTGACACACGCCGGGCCCCTCTGAGCCCGGGGGCCCATCCCGGCAGCGATGACCACTTACAACAGGTTGCACGGCAGCATACGGCATCTCATCAGCTTCCGTGCCCACCGGGCGAGGTTGCTGGCCGTGCCGGACCTAACAGTGAGCAGCTGTCGGGAAGGCGACGACCGGGTGGTGAACTATTGGCCACCGGGAGGGCTTGGGACACACAGGCAACTGTGGGGATGGGACCCCAAGTAGGAACAGTGCGGCACGGCAGTTACAGCACAAGTGTGGATCGCATTGCTCAAGTTCGCGCCCACCTCGCAAGGCAATCAGTGCAAGGGCTTCAGTCACGTGGAGTTGGCACTGGGGGTAGAGGGCTACAGGCGCAAGTCGGTGGCGGGTGCGCAGGTTTGGATGAGGGCAACCCAGTTTATCATTTTCAGCCCCTTGGGACAGCGCTTGGGCATCCTGGCCGTGGCGTGGGTGGGCAAGCTCTCTTGAGACCAGGCTGTAGGGGGCAGCTGGGTGATGTGGGATGTGGGATGTGGGCTTGGTGGTGGGGTGGCTCGATTGGCGGAGGTGAGCCGGCTTCAGAGACACAGCAGCAGTGCGCCGGCAGGACAGTCGCAGAGGGGCTCAGGTGGCCCAATGAGGCTCAGGGAGCAGAGGGGTGGTCTTGCGTGTTGGCTCGGTGGAGATATGGCTCGCGCAGCTCGGGGAGCAGGGATGAACCGGCTTCAGGCACACGGCAGCAGTGCGCTGGCGGTGCGGATGCAGAGGGGCTCGGGTGGCTCAGCGAGGCTTAGGGGGTCCCATTCTTCACTTGTGAGCTCCGGAGAATCCGGATAAGTGTCCCGAAGTGTGTGCTGAATCCTTCCATCCCCGGCGTGGGTACATAGTGCAGTCTTCTGTGGCTACGGGGTGCCAAAGGAGTGGCAATGATAAGCATACACTGAACGGCATGCGATCGGCCAACAAAAGCCAGCCCATCATCATCCCAGTGGATGTGAGAAGCAAATCAAGAGCAGGACGGGGCCGTGGCAAGATTCCATAAACTCATACATATTCCCAACCCAAATGCAAAGCAGCATGGAAAGATGAAACGATGTGACCGATCATCGCCAAACAATTGCTGGTCTCTGGGTTACGGAGTGAGCGGACCCTGCTGGCATGCCCCCCAGTGGCTCACGGTCGATGGATGATAAGAATACACACACACGACATCCATCATGCCATCATGGCGACAATTGGGTCCCACAGGACCAGCTAACACGCAAGGGCGGACGTGGCGCACCACAAGAAAGCCGTGGATGCGGTCAACGCGCAGGGCGCCATAGTTGGTGAGGAGGCCGCGCACGAGGCTGTCGTATTTCACAAGGTCGCGCTGCCTCTGCTCTTCGTCACTTGCATCCCGCAAATCCACATCGTCCTGCGAACCAATGGAACGCCCTGCACCAGAGGCCGCCGGATGTGAAGTTAGCACAGCGCAGGCCTAACACCAAAGGATGCGGAAATAGCGTGACATGAGCACGGCGGCACGTGCGGCGGCATGCAGGGTCCCACGTGGCATCGAATGGGTGAGATATCCTAAACGGTCACCCTCTCGACGCATGAAGCATACGCATGCCTAAGATGGCGATACTGCAAACCCTCCAGCCACGCACGGCGACAAGTCTGTGGTGCAACACCCTAAAGTGTCGCACAGGATCCAAAACACAACCTGCATCGCTGCCATTCAGCTGCTCCCGATACTCCACCATACTGTACAGCACGTCACCTCCATCCGCGCTCCTCGTCTCCATGAGCACCCCGTGGTTCACCCACAGCACCACCTGCGATTGCCGCGCCGCCTCCGACACTACTCAGACATTACTTCTTGGGATCGAAGCCAGCATGATTAGAGGACTATATGCAAGCTTTGGCATCGCGAGATCAGCTGCGAGCAGGGATTAAGGGTTTGTGATGATGGAGTGTATGAAGCGGCCGCACAGTGGGCATCTGTTGAGAGATCAGAGCACGTCCGAGATTGTCACGCGGACGCTCCTCCACAGATCTTTGCACGCCGCGCCGGTGTGGCAAGGCGTGGCGCTCTGTTCGGATCCGCCGCAAGGCTCCATATGGCATGGTCGGGAAATTGCGAAGAAGCGCCTTCGTTTGTGAAGAACTGAATAGGAAAGAACGGCGGCATGCTGCATCAACAGCTGCTCGTGACAGGAGCCCGAGGCGCCATGGACTCGCAGCATCTTTGGGGGATGCCCGCGCTTGCCTTCGGGGGAGAAGCCGCGCGCGTGGCGCGCGTGGCGCGCACCTTGTTGCGGAGTACCGCCGCGGACACCTGCAGCGTGGTGGCCAAATCTCCCGCGAGCCACTCGGGTTGCTCCTGCCGCAAACTCCCTCGCCTCGCCGTGCACCGCCGTCAACCCCAATCTCGCTGCGTGCGCCTCCCCGGTGCTGGTCCCCGGGCATACACCAGCATGTGACCAAGGTAGCAAGTCTGCACGCGGGCAAGGCAGAATGGGGTGAGCACGGAGATTGAAATAAGTAGCCGGGAAGCCTAAGCGGTACGGACAGCAAGGCTGTGATAAATCACGCTTGTACACAGACAACCGCGGTAGGGACAACAACAGTGACAGCAGGGATGACGGTGCCGCGCCTCAAATTTGCAGATAATCACAGCATGCAGGGGCGACACATCGAACGTCATCGTCCTTCCATCATCGAACTGTCCCACAACCCTCCGTGCCATCCATTCACTCGATCCCCTCAGCATCTTTTTGGGGTGCATCGTTGTGGGCGACGCGAGAGACTGCGTTCCCCATGCAGGCGCGTGATTGGTCCAGATGCCGCAAGTGCAGGTGCGTGATTGGTCCAGATGCCGCAAGTGCACCGATGGCAATGGCAGCTGCGCGACTGGCGGAGCTGCTGCAAGCATTCTGCCTTGCTCTAAGGAGATCTCACCAACAGCCCCTTAATATGGCGACCTGGTGCGCCGATTCTGCAGCCAATGCGCATGCGCGGGCCACACCTCCCCGCGCCGGGCTCGGGCTGAGCGGCACACCGTGAGATCCATCTTGACGGTTCCGAGCTGAGGATGCCATTTCAGCTTCCGCGGTGCCTGATCATCCTCGACCCCCAAGCCCCCCCTCATTACCCTACATCGCGGTGTGCCTGATCATCCTCACCCCCCAAACCCCTCCTCATGACCCTACATCGCGGTGCTTGATTCCATCCCACCCCCAAAGCTCTCTCGTGACCCTACATCGCAGGCCTGCGCCTCCCCGTTGTGCACCTAGCATCTTTGCCACGCCAGCTGAACATCTTCCTGCATGGTCGGGCAGGTTGCCAGCTGAGGGACGGGGGTAGGTTGACCTCTGCTTGGGTAAGCGAGGTGCTGGATTGGGGACCAGGTGCTGTGCCAGGGGAGGATCATGCGGAAGAGGGAGGTTGCTCCAACCTTCAGGGTGTGATATCTACTCGCGTAGACATCGAGCTTCTTTTGCACTTTCTCAGGCAGAGAGGTACTCAGGATCTCCTCCTTCCCAGCCCCTGATTCACCGGGACCCCTCACATCTCTCTCAGTCAGCACAGTACGATGTCGTCCCCGACAATCTTGGATCTAGGCTGAACAATAGGACATCAACCACGAGACGGAGCGTGGCTTCACTGGCACGCTTGCCACGTGGAACATGAAGGGCAGTGACACAAGAGGGGAGAGGCAGCTTCATTGAGCACCCTCACGATGTCGCTGCAGTGTCACATGCTGCAGGAAAAGTGCATCACCGCACGCAGTCGCCCCACAGGACGGCGCGGCATACCGAGAGATGCACCGATCAGGGATGGCGCGGCATGCCGAGAGACGCACCGATCAGAGATGGCACGGCATGCCGAGAGACGCATCGGTCAGGGATGGCGCGGCATGGCGAGAGACGCACCGGTCAGAGATGGCGCGGCATGGCGAGAGACGCACCGGTCAGGGATGGCCAGAATAGCTCGGACAGAATCGTCGCATCCATGTCTTTGAGTTGCTTCTGGCCTTGCACAACCTCCCGCCCACGGCTTCTTGGCAGTGCGGCCAGGCCCCGGACGTCCTTCAAAGTGCTTGCAGCTTGGTGCAGGGCATGTCCCTGGTGGGGGTGGGCGCAGCGTGCCACAGGCATGTCCCTGGTGGGGGTGGGCGCAGCGTGCCACAGGTACGTCCCTGAGGGTGTTGGCACAGGGCATGTCTCTGGTGGGGGTGGGCGCAGCGTGCCACAGGCATGTCCCTGGTGCAGGGGTCTTAGCTCGTAGCATGACGTGTCGCAGGGGGTAGGCATGTGGGAAGGGAAAGAGGCCAGCGGCACCGAGGTGGAGCGTTCTTTTTCCAGCAGTTTTGGCACGGCTGCAGTGATGGTCATCGAGATTGGGCAGTTTTTCAGCGCCGGCTGCTGCTCGCTAAGGGTCGAAAGCGGCAAGCAACGTAGCTGAGGGGCGTGGGCATGAGCAAGGGAGGGGAAAGGAGGCTGCGAGCGCCGGGGCCCACGGCTTGCTGGACGTCGTCCGGGGTGGCCAGAGCGCCGTTCATGCCGGGCGTCTTGACGTTCTCGTTGACGCGCTTGGAGTCCTTGATGTCCCTCAGCATCACCTCGCAGTTGTGCATGTTCGTCTCGCCGAATCGCAGCTTCAGCAGCTCAAGTGTGCGCAGCTCGCTGCAGCCACCCTCCCATAACCCAAAGCCCCCACCCTCCACCTCCTCAGCCCCACACTCCCATAACCCAAAGCCCCCATCCCTCCACCTCCTCGGCCCCACACTCCCATAACCCAAAGCCCCCACCCTCCACCCACAGCCCCCACCCTCCACCTCCTCAGCCCCACACCCATAACCCAAAGCCCCCACCCTCCACCTCCCGCAGCCCCACACTCCCATAACCCAAAGCCCCCACCCTCCACCTCCCTCAGCCCCACACGCCCATAACCCAAAGCCCCCACCCTCCACCTCCTCAGCCCCACACACCCATAACCCAAAGCCCCCACCCTCCACCTCCCTCAGCCCCACACTCCCATAACCCAAAGCCCCACACCCTCCACTTCCTCAGCCCCATACTCCCATAACCCAAAGCCCCGACCCTTCACCTCCTCAGCCACCACAGCGACCACAACCCCGCAGAAGGGAGGTCGGTATGATTCCAGGCAAAGGAGCGGACGGACCGCTCGGTGGCGTAGTCCTCCTTTGCCAGCAAGCGCTCTGCGAGCAGTGCTCGGTACTCATTCACCAGCAGCTCCTGCCCATGCCACCAACCCTTCTTCCGCCCTCCCTCTGGTGCTGCTCCACAGCACTGCAACTGCCTATCCATCTGTTGATTAGCCTTTGAAAATCACCTATCATATATCTATCTCGAAGAGTAAGCTAGGTTAGGGCACGCTTGAGGCATGCCTTAGAGCCGTAGATGGCAATTAAGGGTAAGCTAGGTTAGGGCACGCTTGAGGCATGCCTTAGAGCCGTAGATGGCAATGAAGGGTAAGCTAGATTAGGGCGCGCTTGAGGCATGCCTTAGAGCCGTAGATAAATGAAGGGTAAGCTAGATTAGGCGCGCTGACATGCCTTGTCGTAGATGGCGTATGAAGTGGGTAAGCCAGATTAGGGCGCGCTTGAGGCATGCCTTGAGCCGTAGATGGCAGCCTCAAGGGCAGCCAGGTTAGGCACGCTTGAGGCATGCCTAGAGCCAGATGCAAACAAGGCAAGCTTGTACTGTGGGCACGCTTGAGGCATGCCTTAGAGCCGTAGATGGCAATGAAGGGTGAGCTAGGTTAGGGCGCGCTTGAGGCATGCCTTGGAGCCGTAGATGGCAATGAGCATGGAGATGATGTCCGTGACCCAACGTGAGCGCGATGTGCGCCGCGGCTCCGCATCCACTGCCTCCGGCATCCACTCCTGCCCACAGCCCTCCTCGAACCCGAAACCCTAAGCCCCGCCTTCTTGCCCATCAATGCTATCAGACATAATGGCGCATTGGGCAACACGTCTGGATTCCATCCATATGCCTCCATCCGCGCTCAATGCTATCAGACATAATGGCGCATTGGGCAACACGTCTTGATTCCATCCATATGCCTCCACCCGCGGTCAGTGCTACCAGACATATTGGGAGCGCATTGGGCAACACGTCTGATTCCATCCATATGCCTCCACCGCGCTGAATGCTACCAGACATAATGGCGCATTGGGCAACACGTCTGGGATTCCATCCATATGCTCTCCACCCGCTCAATGCTACCAGACATAATGGCGGATTGGGCAACACGTCTGATTCCCATCCATATGCCTCCACCCGCGCTCAATGCTACCAGACAATACGGCGCATTGGGCTACACGTCTTGATTCCATCTATATGCCTCCACCCGCGCTCAATGCTCACCAGACATAATGACGCATTGGGCAACACGCCTGGGATTCCATCCATATACCTCCACCCGCACTCAATGCTACCAGACATAATGGCGCGCATTGGGCAACACGTCTGATTCCATCCATATGCTCTCCACCTGCGCCAATGCTATCAGACATAATGGCGCATTGGCAACACGCTGATTCCATCCATAGTTTCACCCGCGCTCAATGCTACCAGACATAAGGGCGCATCAAGGCAACACGTCTGGATTCCATCCATGCCTCCACCCGCGCTCAATGCTATCAGACATAATGGCGCATTGGGCAACACGTCTGGATTCCATCCATATGCCTCCACCCGCGCTCAATGCTACCAGACATAAGGGCGCAATGGGCAACACGTCTGGATTCCGTTCTTGGTTTGTGAAGTGTTGTCTGCAATACAGCTATGCAATGCATTGCAGCGGTCCGCAATTCATTGCAGTGCGGTCCGTAAATCTGCACTACTCCGCTTCCATGCAGCAAGGACATGGGAAAATGGGATGCAATCCTGCCAAATCGGATCAAGCCAATCACGTGCATCCTGAGGTGCCAATAATTGCACTCACTACTTTGCAACGCAGATCTCTAAGCGGCGCACCGGGTACTCTGGAAATGCATTTTGACCCCTTGGCCCCTCAGACCTCGGCGCTTCCACGGGGGAGCACCTCTGCAGCGGTGTCGTCCACTTGGGCGCCGTCTCCAGAAACGTCCAGGTCCCCTTCGCAGTCGTCCATCTCCGCTTTGCCGCTGAAAATCGTCCCCTCCTCCAATCGCGCCCCGGACCAATCAGATTCAAGCGGCATGGCAGGTAGCCCTTCTCAAAGGACCGCCCCCTGACATGGCGGGAATTGCAGGGCACCGTGACCGTTGGGATGCAGACGGCACTGATGGCGGGAATTGCAGGGCACCGTCACTGTTGGGATGCAGACGGCACTGATGGCGGATGGCAGGGCACCGTCACTGTTGGGATGCAGACGGCACTGATGGCGGGAATTGCAGGGCACCGGACCGTTGGGATGCAGACGGCACTGATGTGCGGGCGATGGCAGGGCACCGTCAAAGTTGGGATGCAGACGGCACTGGATGGCGGGAATTGCAGGGCACCGTGACCGTTGGGATGCAGACGGCACTGATGGCGGGAATTGCAGGGCACCGTGACCGCTGGGATGCAGACGGCACTGATGGCGGGGGATGGCAGCACCGCCACTGCTGGGATGCAGACGGCACTGATGGCGGGGAATTGCAGGGCACCGTGACCGTTGGGATGCAGACGGCACTGATGTGCGGCGATGGCAGGGCACCAAAAGTTGGGATGCAGACGGCACTGGATGGCGGGAATTGCAGGCACCGTGACCGTTGGGATGCAGACGGCACTGGATGGCGGGAATTGCAGTGGGCACCGTGACCGTTGGGATGCAGACGGCACTGATGGCGTGGGGATGGCAGGCACCGTCACTGTTGGGATGCAGACGGCACTGATGGCGGGAATTGCAGGGCACCGTGACTCGTTGGGATGCAGACGGCACTGATGGCGGGAGAACTGTAGGCACCGTCACTGTTGGGATGCAGATGGCAGTGATGCATGGGATGGCAGGGCACCGTGGACCGTTGGATGCAGACGGCACTGATGACGGGAATTGCAGGGCACCGACCGCCAATGCAGACGGCACTGATGGCGGGAATTGCAGGCACCGTGACCGCCTGGGATGACACTGATGGCGGGGGATGGCAGTGGCACCGTCACTGTTGGGATGCAGACTTTAATTGATGGCGGGAATTGCAGGGCACCGTGACCAGCGTGGGATGCAGACGGCACTGATGGCGGGAATTGCAGGGCACCGTGACCGTTGGGATGCAGACGGCACTGATGGCGGGGATCATAGAGAGCACTGAGGCGCATGCGCAGGCAGATGGAGAGCAATGGTGTGGAAAGTTCAGGCGCATGACACGTGAGGGTTTCCGTCTCTGAGGCTTATATCATTTACCGCAAGACACAGTGCGTTTACATGTGTTGGGTAAGCAAGGCGGAGGTCGGGCATTCGGGCCTCGCCTGCTCCCTAGCTCCTCGAGCAGGGACTCCCCCCCGGCTCCTCCGACCCCGCCACCCCCGGTGCCGTCGTCTGTCAACATTGTCACGATGCAGCGAATGGTATCCTGGGACATTCCCTCGACCCCATCCCCCGGCCCTCACATGCCGCCACTTCCCACTTTCCCATCACATCCTTCGACGCAGCAAAGGCCGTTGGATCCCCATGTCCCTCGGCGCAGCAAGGGCCGTTGGATCCCTACAAGACGTCAGGTATGGCCCTAGGCGTTGAGTCGTGGAGGCATGCGGCCGCGTAGAGACGATAGAGAGGATGGGGTGGACGCACCTTCCGGGCGCGCAGGTAGCGCTGGAGAGGCCCGCGCACGGCCGCCAGCAGCACGCCGGCGGGATCCAGCGCCCGCAGCACACGGATGGTGGAAACAAACTGCGTCAGGATGTCGTTGGTGGCAGCGCCCGGGTGAAGCAGCCGCCGGTGCAGAGCCGCGCGGAATGACGCCACCACCTGGCTCCCAGCGCCTCGCTTCACCTCACCCAGCGGTCCGCAGGGGAATCTGATGCGCCGCCTGATTCCAACCTGATTTTCACCCTCGATGATGTCGTTCCGATATGAACGCTGCTCTTCGCTCTCGGTGGGCTCTTGCAATCTCACAGGCGGCGCCGCCACGTGTGCGCCGGGCTACCTGCTTGTGGTGATTGGTGTTCTGCAAACACTGCTGCAGGTCCTCGACGGCAGGCCCGCTCTCGGTGGGCTCTTGCAATCTCACAGGCGGCGCCGCCACGTGTGCGCGGGGCTCTTGCAATCTCACAGGCGGCGCCGCCACGTGTGCGCCGGGCTACCTGCTGGTGGTGATTGGTGTTCTGCAAGCACTGCTGCAGGTCCTCGACGGCAGGCCCGCTCGCGGTGGGCTCTGGCAATCTCACAGGCGGCGCCGCCACGTGTGCGCGGGACTCTTGCAAGCTCACAGGCGGCGCCGCCACGTGTGCGCCGGGCTACCTGCTTGTGGTGATTGGTGTTCTGCAAGCACTGCTGCAGGTCCTCGACGGCAGGCCCGCTCTCGGTGGGCTCTTGCAATCTCACAGGCGGCGCCGCCACGTGTGCGCTGGGCTACCTGCTTGTGGTGATTGGTGTTCTGCAAGCACTGCTGCAGGTCCTCGACGGCAGGCCCGCTCTCGGGGTAGTCCACGATGATATCGAACAGCTCGGCCGTGCGCCTGCTCCCGAGGGTCTCGTAAACCAGCCACTGAAGCCGGCACTGCCATTGTATCAGCTGGGTGTCCTGCCCAACTGCAACCACACCCATTGCCTCCAGCCTCAACAAGGACCTCGGTCTCGGTCCTTACTCCCCAGGGCAGGGCAATGCTCCCGACTTAAACCTTGTGGCAGCAGGGCAGGGTAGGCGGGTCGCCCCGACGTGGATCTTGTGGCAGCAGGGCAGGGTAGGCGGGTCGCGCCGACGTGATCTTGTGGCATGGATCGCCCGACGTGGATCTTGTGGCAGCAGGGCAGGGCAGGCGGTCGCCCCGACGTGGATCTTGTGGCAGCAAAGCGGGTCGCGCCGACGTGGATCTTGTGGCAGCAGGGTAGGGTAGGCGGGTCGCCCCGACGTGGATCTTACGGCAGCAGGGCAAGCAGGTCGCGCCAACCTGGAGATTGAGGATCTTCTGGCAGGATGATGCGCAGAAAGGCCATGGGGACAGCCTGCAGCCACTTTAGAGCTGGGGCCAACACCGGCACCTCGAAGCAATTCGCGCCCTCCTGCCTCAGCCTCGCCTGCTCCACCACTTCCCGTCCATGGTGAGTAGAGCTGCGTGAGGCACGCAAACCGAGCCCGCAGCCCAGCGCACAAACATCCCAGTGGATGAATGAGGCATGCAAGATTGGGGCAGGTCGGAACACGGCATGGCCCACACACTGGACAGACGATGGCATGGTTGTCTGCCGATGGAAGGGAAGGTGGGCCCCAGCTGGGACAGACCCTCCTCTTAAGCACCATAAGTATCTGTTGAGTGGGTGGGGGGAGGGCGCGCCATAGCTATCTGCCGAGTGGGAGGGGGAGGGCGCCATAGCTATCTGCCGAGTGAGTGCTATAGCTATTTGCCGAGTGGGAGGGGGAGGGCGCGCCACAGCTATCTGCCGAGTGGGAGGGGAGGGCGCGCCATAGCTATCTGCCGAGTGGGAGGAGGGCGCGCCATAGCTATCTGCCGAGTGGGCGGGTGAGGGCGCCATAGCTATCTGCCGAGTGGGAGGGGAGGGCGCCATAGCTATCTGCCGAGTGGGAGGGGGAGGGCGCGCCATAGCTATCTGCCGAGTGGGAGGGGAGGGCGCGCCATAGCTATCTGCCAAGTGGGCGTGCCATAGCTATCTGCCGAGTGGGAAGGGGGAGGGCGCGCCAGCTATCTGCCGAGTGGGAGGGTGAGGGCGTGCTATAGCTATCTGCCGAGTGGGAGGGGGAGGGCGCGCCATAGCTATACGTCCAGGAACAGACCTCAACTTCAGCACCAGAGTTATCTGGCGAGGGAAGGGGGGAGCGGGCCTGTGCAGAGACAAACCTCAAACTTCAGCACCAGAGTTGTCTGGCGAGGGAAGGGGGGTGGGCCTGTGCAGGGACAGACCTCAAACTTCAGCACCAGAGTTGTCTGGCGAGGGAAGGGGGAGGGCCCGTGCACAGACCTCGATCTTGGCCTTGAGCACATTTGTGTAGGCCTCTTCACTAACTGCCCCGAGGGCAAGGTCGCGCAACTGCCTGCTCTCCCCTCCTCGAGCCGCCCGCACCTTGCGTCATCCCGCACCTTGAAGCTGGCAACAGAGCCAGATGCTCCTATCCTCAAGTCCCTCGAGGCCCAGGAAGGCGGTAGCTGCACGGCCGCGCTCCATGACTGGCGGCGCAGACGGGCGCAGATGGCGGAAGAAAGCGGCTCCCTACCTTCTTCCTCCCCATGCAGGCAGTGCCTCGCCAAGGTGAAGCAATGAAACGGGGTCAGGGCGTAGGGGAGGCTGATAGCTGCGGTCGGAGGTGAGCAGGGAGAAGCACAACGGCTCCCAATGGAAAGGGGCTTCACGAGATCAATTTAAAGAAGGGTGTGTGGGCTGCGCGCTCCCCTAAGTTGCTTGGAAGCTACAGACTTAGATGATAAGAAGCGGGTGCAGAGCGCTGCGCGAGGGAGGGCAGGGCGAGGGGGGCACACTGGGCTACGGCCGACAGGCGTCGCTCCCACTCAAGTCCGAGGGTCTGGAGCGCAAGGGAGGCACCCCCCGCACCCTCCACGCCTTCCATTCGATCCACGTCCTCCTCCTGTTCCCCGCCCCTCACTCCATTCTAGGGTGGGGAGATCTCTGAGAAGCAACACAAGAAGGGACTTGCACTTCGTTATTTGGGGACCTCGCGGGCCAGACGGCATCGGGGCGGACAGATGGAGCCGCAAACCCGCTTGTGGAGGCCTTCTGGAGGAGGCGTGGCGCATATCCCATCCAGATGTGTTGTGTAAGGACGCCGAACGTATGCGACGTTTCCAACAAGTAGGGCACCGTCACACAGGAGTAGGCAGGGTCTTCGTGAGAGGGGACGTGGCGATGGGGTCACAAAGGAGTGGTAAGGGTCTTCGTGAGAGGGGACGTGGCGATGGGGTTAGCACACCTCATTGGTTTGGGGCGCCTCCCCCGGCGCTGCATTGTTGAACTTGTGGCTGAAATCCTGCAGCCGCTGGGAGAAGTAGAGCTGCAGGAGACCTGTGACAGCCTGGCCGGCGTCAACACTTCCTGGAGGCAGAAAGTCCTCGCTGGTTGGTGCATGCTGCAACAGCCCGAAGGAGCCCGTATGGCAGGAGTGGCGCAGCAGACGAAGTGCTTGGTGCATGCTGCAACAGCCCGAAGGAGCATGTATGGCAGGAGTGGCGCAGCAGACGAAGTACTTGGTGCCTCGGAGCACCCCAAACGGCCAACTGCAAGCCAACTACGACCTTCCTGAAGGTACGTTGGGTATTGCGTGAAGTAGTGTCCATACACTTGTGGAGGTGGAATGGGTTGCAAAGCGTTTTTTTTTCAAGGTAATGGACCTCGCTAACAGGGTTCCTCCGTAGCGCCAGAACATGGCAATAAGAAAGGTTGATTCAACCTCAGATGCGGGGTACCTATGGATTTACAGAATCAATGACATACGTGAGGGCACGCAGTGGCAGGCGCAGGTTCGCGCAATTACCCGCGAAGGTGGACGGGGCGGTTGTAACCAGGAGAGCCGATAGCATGGTACGGAACTGCGAGGAGGGGTGCTCGCGGTCGCTGACGAAGCCCATGCCGTTGCCTGCAGGAAGCTCGCGGCCATAGATGAGCATCGTCAGCAGGAGCCACGGTCAGAGTCAGCAGGAGCCGCCGCATGGAACACCGCGTGTGTCCTGTGGTATGCCTTTAGGCAGAATCGAAGTCGAAAACTAACGCCAACCTTGACTATAGTAACCTCGGTTCTACTCTACGCGTTCTCCGGAGTGTAGCGATCTTGTGTGGAACGCGGCGGGCGTTCCCTGGAGAAAACAGTCTACTTCGATTTGCATGGTGCCCCCGATCCAAAGTCGGAGAAAAGTTCAACCAGGGGAATCCTCCAGGGGAAGCCAGAGCTGCCGCGCCGCCAAAGGAATATCACCCCGGGGCTGTTGGTGTTCACAATCAACGTGGAAATAAGGTTGCCACTGATGTGTCCCCGTGCTTGACTAATAAGCACATCTCTTGGCCCGAGAACTCTTTCACGAAGTTTAACTTGGGAAATTTGGATCATGGTGCCTGAATCACGCGCGGGATTTCACCTGATAGGGCCGCGGCCAGCTCATTTACGCGCGCTTCGTGTCGCTGAACCGTCGCGGAGAGCTCCTGATGATTTGCAGTTGCACCAGTTCCGTAAGCAAGTCAGGGAGGGAATGAGGGTTTGCGGTTTGAGGAAAATGGCTCGATAAGCGTGCGAGAAGGACTGGAGCGATTGATCTGCATAGTAAACTCGCCATGTATGACGCAGTGAAAACAAAGAAACGTTTGGAATACGATGAAATTCTGCTGAGCAATTTTGCGGTTTACAGGAGAAGGTATGGAAGAGCTTGGAACAAACGATATTAGAGCCAAAAGCGCCGAGTTCACCTGAAGTCCGTGCGCGAGCGCTTCTTCGACGGATCCGCGGTCCGTGATAAGCTCATCCTCGGATTGAATGTGCGTGTTGGCGTTCTCAGTTTCGATTCCCTCGAAGCGCTGCCAGAACTGTGGCAGGTAGTGTCGCCGAAAGGCTTTCTGCAGGCCGCCGGATATCATCAAAAATCCCATCGACACAGGGATGTCCCGTGGTTTTCCTCAACATAAACCTAAGCCTATTGGGTGTCCGACATCGAGTCGAAGCCATTCAAGAAATCTCCGAGACATCGTGGCACAATCCACAGGACACCGCTCGAAGAGACAAGGTTAACCCTGAACGGAAGATGTGCCAGAGGAGAGCTTCGACGGAAAGCCCATGCACAGACCCAGGAACAGCAAGGCAAGCGGAATAACGACCCTTTTTCTTAGTCAAGCCGACCAGCTTGGTGTCCTTCGACCGCAATGCAAGTGCTGAGACGACATCCGCGCAATATTGTGATCGTGGTAGGTTAAGAGCTCGTCTCAGATCAGTTATGTCATGAAGTAGGCGAGTTATAAACACATCGATCACAATATAGGGGTTGTGTTACCTCTAGCGTACTTGTGTAGTGTGCTACCACCAACTCCGTTTGTCCCCGAGATCCGAGAAGAGCTAACTCTGCTCCGAAGGGAAGTGGGCTTGGCTGCGACCCCGTTCCAACGGGCAGTGGCTGCACGCAAACGATACATCGTATGTGTCATACAGCTACAAAGGGGCATTGCAAACGTCATAGATCTAACGATGACGAGCCACAAAAGAACATACCTCTGAATCAAGGACGGAAAGATAAGAATTCCAGGCCCCTTCAACCACAGCTAATGCCGTAATATCCATGGGTCAAAATATTTCACTTCATAAGGGCATTTGTATGCGTTATGGCGACGTGAAATCACTCTCGAAATGAATTCCCCTTCGGAATTCACTTCGACCTGCGTTTTGAAACCTCTGCTCCTTATGATTTCGAACCGGACCAAATTACCTTACTTACTTACTTACTTACCTTACTTAATCAGCAGCAGCAGCAAAGCGCGAATCCCAACGGGCGACACAGACGAACTTCCGATCTCACGATCGCCAGACGCTAACGATGACAGTGCCACTGCATTCGCGTACATTTATCGCGACGTCACCCTCGCGTTGTGGCATGGCATGTTGGGATGGAAAAAGCGAAGTATTGTTGCGCACATGATCCTACGGTCAGATGGCCTAGTGGAGATCTCTTTTTGAGATCGATCCGCCTAGTAATAATCAAAATGTCTCCTGTCTCCTCCTCGCTTCTGGCGTGGGTGCTG
Organism: Cymbomonas tetramitiformis; assembly: GCA_001247695.2. Taxonomy (NCBI): domain Eukaryota; kingdom Viridiplantae; phylum Chlorophyta; class Pyramimonadophyceae; order Pyramimonadales; family Pyramimonadaceae; genus Cymbomonas; species Cymbomonas tetramitiformis. The sequence goes on from LGRX02010823.1 coordinate 89,763, forward strand.
AGAGTGGGACCCCACCCCACGACGCGACTGGCTCCGTCTCACGTCATCGTCATCCGGATCGTCAGATCGCGACCGCGACCGTCTGCGTCTGTCATCATCGTCCGTCTTGAGTCTTGAGTCTATGCAAGAATGCCGATTGGACGCGCCAGCGCGACGGCGTTTGGACCCGCCACCCACGCCATGAGGGTTTGACGCCGCGCCGGTGCCAACCCCCAAAACTCGCGCCACGCCGTCGCGAAACCCAAAAACTGAATCGGCATCCTTGAGTCTATGACTATCGGTATCGTATGTCATGTCATGCGACGGTGCGGTGCGGATGCGGTGCGGTGGCTCATACGATAGCGATAGTGTTAGTGAATAGTGTTGTGTATCATGTCATTGTCATCCGGTCGGAATTGGCGCAAAACCATATGTATATTTAACACTTGAGGATAACAATTGGCATCCTAAATATAGAAAATGCCATCAAAAGATTGCTTTTTGGCTTAATTCGAGACCACGGTCCCGGTCGGGTGATATGATACTCGTCACACGACAGTCGAGTGGAGTGAAATCAGGGAGTGAAATGGTTCTATTCTGACGTGAGGTGAGATTCTTGAAGTTTGAAATTTGACTTCAGAAGCAAACTACAAACCTGTTGTGTGACAACTGACAACCACAGATAACCTCAAGGGTTTCCATCTTGATAATACTCTTTCTTTGCATAGGGCCTAGAGAATCTGTTTGAAAAACCATTCTGGATATTTCCGTGAAATTTTAGGTTGACTTACGTTCAAGACCATAGACAAGATGGGCGATCGTTTTGGTGATGGCATTTCCGTGCCGGCGTCAATGGCAAACCTGGGCGGAAATTCCACCTCAAGTGGTGTTTCTGGGTATCTAGGTTTGGATAAGGTGGGAGAAAATATAACTGATATCTTTCAAGTGTGCCTTTTTACCTTTACAACTCGCCTCTGCGAAGTAGTTTACGCAACCGCCATGATCCGCTACTGCACTGTGTGTATGTGCGTCTATGCCATATGGGGAAAGCCAGAAGTTAGCCTGTATGCCTCGTTATGTAGAGCCAGTTTCCAGTGCCGAAAAGGTGGTTCAAGATATCTAACCTGGAGATCTCTGTCCTGGCAGGGGAATGACGCGGGGAACGCGATGGCCAGTGGCTATGGCAGTGACTTTAAGGATAAACTCCGGCACAAGAGCGGCGGCGGAAATCCTGTCACTCTTGCCATATTTTTCTTAGTTGCGGTTTTTGTTACCTACAACGTTGGGTAAGTATTTATGTTTAGCATGTCTGGCCGTTCCTTCCTTCCAAGCACCTTTTTAGCCACCCGCCTTGCACGCATGTTGCTAAGTAAGCGGGTTAACTGCTGCAGATATTATTCTACGTTGACATTCCACAATGGTGGAGGCGACACGTCCAGCGATCCGCATGATAAAAAACTGGGCGCTGGGCTAGATTCTTGCACCCTTCGTACTAAGCAGGCGCAAGTCGGCTTCTTCTCCAATCATGCTTGGTGACCCACTTCTGCAGTGAACAGACATGCTTTCCAGTTTTTTTTTAATTGACAGATCTGGCCTGAAATTGTGGTTTTATGTCCCTTGCAGCTGGTTCAATATCAGCAGGCGCCCTGACTGGGTAGCTACTCGCATGTTTTTCCAAACACGCGCACAGGCGTCTAAAAAGGCGAGATACCTGCACAGTCGGCTCCTCCATAGCGCACATCCAATAGCGAAAGCTAAGGTTGCTCGATCCCGCGTTTTGCTCCTCATTTGACGTTGTGCTCACTCGGTCGGAATGGTTCATCGTTCCAGGGAATGCACTTGGCCGGCGCTGATGACAAGTGCGGTTTCATCAGTATTGGCACTGGATCCTATGATCCCAACCCAACTTTCCAGAGCGCTTACCAGTCGGATAAAGACGCAAAGAGCAAGATGCAAATTGATGATTATGTCGCCAATATGAAAGCAACTAACGTGTTCGACCAGGTATGAAGACGTCGGCACGAGTGCAGTGCACTTTCTCCATAGCACTTGTATCCGGGAGCCCAGATCCCTAGAGTCGTATTGATTTACAGGTCAACATGAAGTCGTATAGATGTGAACTGAAGATCTTTGATAGCCTTGAACACTTGCTATCTGCAAGGTGTGGTAAGCACCGCGCTGACTGTGCACATTTCTGCCCGCAGTGCTATACCTTTACGTACACCCAAGAGCAAGATCTTCCGATCGCACAGACGGTATGCTCTTTTTCTCTTGCGGAGTCGTGGCCGTTATGCGCAAGTCGAATGCCTTACCTTATTAGCCATTAAACTGCCAGTACACCTTAGTGGGTTGGCTTTCGCTTGAACTCGCATCCACAAAGATTCCTGAGCCATTCTTAGCGTTTGGATGAGACTTCTACGTCTGAGCAAGCGTTCTGAACTGAAAGAACGTGACAGACCGACTTTCAACGAAGGTGGTTTGGCGTGCTCTCGTTATCTCTCGCGGTCAGGCCCAGATAAAAGCATACTTCTCGTCTCAAAGCGAAGTAAGCTTTTCGTAAGCTGTTCTTTCATGCTCGGTGAGTTCAGCTGTGGTCGGACTTCCTGATGCAAAAAGGTTTTCGCGCTTTTCAGGCCCTCGCCGGAACCAAGATGTCGCTCGTACGGCCACTCTGGACGGACGCCGATACGACTCTAGACGTGGAGTTCGAGAAGATCAGCTCGGCTATTGTTGAGGGTACCATTGTAGTGAAGAGCCACCTGCGAAGCTTTGAGTCGGATCTGCTCGCCGGCTTCAAGACCGGCCTTGCATCGGGCCGTGTAGGCGCTATCATCTGGGAGCGTGAGGTACGCCGCACACTGCAGGCTGAAGCCTAGCGCCAAGGCCCTCGTTCCTGCGAGATATGTCACACAAAAAAACCCTTCTCTTCGCATAGGAAACCTCTTGATTTGCCAACCCCTCTCCACGGGTTGAAACTGAAACACTGTTTAACCTGCGCCCTAGCATCTTCTGAAGTTCGAAAATTGACGGCCACAAGTTGCCAAGTAGCACATAACAAAACCTTTTTTCAAGGAAACCAACGCACAAAGTATTCACTCAATAAATATGTGAATACGGACTTCTTTACCTGTTCGGTCTCAAGATATATCGTAATATCGAAACAGCTAGCGACATATTCCTTTGAAGGAAGGTCTTGAGACAGCGATCCTGCGCCTTTGCATAAGTCCTTACCGTGCCTTCCCTGCGAACAGGTTGCAGAGGCAAAGCATGTCAGGTCTTTGAAGGACGAGATGGAGTTTGTTTCCTCCTTTGGATATGCCGTGTACTTAGCCAGCGCGCAAGAGGCAGAAATGAGTCAAAATTTCCAACGTGTTTACAAGGTTACCGGAGACATATCTTACCTCTCGACTCACCTTGATAGGAGTGTGCTTGAGTTGACCCCACGCTGTATCCGTGCCAAGGCTTGGGTTTTTTGCTCTTGCGCTGTATGCTAGCAGTAGACGTGAATGCTTGCGATGTCGCACACCTGCAAACGTCCAGGAGCACCCCTTCTGCAGTCAGGGACACTCGATCCTGTGCAGTGTTCTCACGGGGTCCCGGTTGTCGATGCTGTCAGCCCTCGGCGTTCCTCCGCATCGACCGTGGGCTGTGGGATAGTACGTATGCCATACCGAACGCGAAGATTGTGCTCACAGTGGTTGCCGTCAAGCAAGATCATCCCTTCAGGTGCATCTTATTGCGCACACTGTCCATGTACAGCCCTCTTTCTGCAGTGCTGTAGCTTACACAGCATTTAACCTGCTCATGCAGCAGGTTAGCTCGCCCATCACTTGGTGCATGTGTCAAGGCGCTGAAGTGGGAGCTTTCGCTTCCCCCTTCGCTCCCGCCAGCGGCTTTTGCTTACGTGTATCGTTGGTACGGGTCTCAGAGTGTTTTTGGATAGCAACCAAGCCCTTTGCCCCATCACACTGGACAAGACTGGCCAAGCGAAGTGTGACTGCCAGCTTGAAAAATATGACGTGCGCCTCCTGCCCGACTCCCTGCCTCAGCTATTGACACTTTGCTATAATGCCTCACCTGGATAAACTGTTCATACTGTTCAACACGTCATCTCGCTTACAGCCTGAAGGGCCTCTACATCTTGAGTGCCTTGTTGCCATAATCAGCAGAATACTCCTCGTCCTGTAGTTCGTTATCTATGGCCTTGGAAAGAATCAAAAGAATCCACTCACATATGTGATAGTGTATCGTCATGTGTCTCATGTGACCAGCTCTTTAATCCCTATCAAGCATAAAGTATTTCCTGAAGTTTTGTCTCAGCATCGTCAGCTGAGGTTCTTCCGTACATACTGCTTTACACCCGTTTATACAAAAGTTTAATCAGCCTAGAAATACTTAGAAGCACTTGCATGGCACTTGTTTGTGCATGAATCACTCACCTCCTGCCATTGCCCCGCTCCTGCCATTGTTCTCGATTCGTGTTCCAGGGCAACGTTTCCTGAAGAACATCGGTTCGATTGCTCTCTCTTTTTACTGTGCGTCAGGAGCATGGGTTTCACAGCTAGCGAATCACCGGTGCAGACAGCTGGAAGGTTTTAGCTCTATGGCTGACCAACACATACTGCCAGGGTTTACTTACCCACAGAGTATTTCCTCATATATTTCGCTCGCAGGTTGACGTGCTCGTTTTGATGTGTGTGTCTACTTCAGGTGGCAAACGAGGAATGCAGCTTGGCCAACCTTGTTACCCACACGTTATCTGGATCCTCAGCATATGGCAGCAGTGGAGGCCAGGAGTGGAGGCAGCCCCTTACGCAGCCGAGAGCAGATATCGGATAGTGGGCAAGGGGGAGGCAGCTCAATATTGAATGCCAAAGCAATGCTATTTATTCTGAGCTTGTTTGTCACAGTCAGCCACAGGTAGTTGAGTGGCATTGAAACCGAGAAGAGATGAGTGGAGAGCAGAGCAGCAGTGTGCAGTGCCCTCAAAGTCATTTGTTTTCCCAGCTACTTCAGCAACAATTGTATACGGGAGTCTTAGATGCAACTAGCAGTATCTATCACCTCATTGATATATGGGACGCATGTGCCATCTACTAGTAACACCGTCATGAACCTACATGGAACTTTATTGTCCAAACATGGGATAGAGTGTACCAAAAAATGTCATGGGGTGCTGATTGTGTTTGAGCCGTTATTTGTGGAGTCCTGTGCTTTGCCCTCCCCATATGGATTACTCAAGTATAGTTTTGATGGTTTGGAATGTGCAGTAAAAGCTGTAGACGTTAATTGATAGCTTACCCAGCAACACACTTTGCTTTCACAGAAGCGACATTTCAAGATCTGTGAGATAGAGGTTCAGATTGATACTTGGATTATGCCATCAGGCAATTTTGTGAGCTAATGGCAGTTACATATTCAAAACTTTTCAACTTTAGAAAAGCTCTAGCAGCGTGTTGTACCTCTGACAACCTGCGTGCTTTTTGTGGACAGATTGACCCAATGAATCTACTAATGCTTTGGTATTTGGTATATGAAATATCATCATTGAGAACGACCTGACCGACCCAGATAACACCATGGTCGTCAATAAATATATGCAGCGCATATATATGTGTGTCTTATTTTAAATTGGGCCCAAAATATAAGTATGTCGATGCATGCAATGCTGATTTTGGGGATGGGAGGTTGCTGGCATAAATGATGTGTCATAACAATTTAATAGTATCATGTGTGTGTGTGTGTGTGTGCATGCATTTTGAGGGGAGCACTTAGGTGCCCACATGTTTCCTTTTTTTGACATGGGGTGTCCATGCTGTGTGGTGTGACTGCATTCATGACATAATCATGGACCAACAGGTCCCATCCATCGACCGGGAGCCACTGGGGGGCATGCCAGCAGGGTCCGCTTACTCCGTAACCCAGAGACCAACAGTTGTTTGGCGACGATCGGTCACATCGTATCATCTTTCCATGCTGCTTTGCATTTGGGTTGGGAATATGTATGCGTTTGTGGTATCTTGTCACGGCCCCGCCCTGCTCTTGATTTGCTTTTCACATCCACTGGGATGATGATGGGCTGGCTTTTGTTGGCCGATCTCATGCCGTTCAGTGTGTGTGCATGCGTATCCTTGCGACTCCTTTGGCACCCCGTAGCCGCAGGAGACTGCACTATGTACCCACTCCGGGGATCAAAGGATTCAGCACACACTGTGGGACACTCATCCTGTGTGTGTGTGTTTTGCAACGGTGATCGACAGCCACGTTATGGGGTACTGGCATCTCGTTGTTAACGGGGACGGCCACTGGAGTGATTTGGATGATGGGATGTGGCTGTCCCTGTGGTACGCTTCTGACGGGTACTGCCTCTCTGAGGGCGTTGTGGATTCGTCTGCGGTTCGCTTTTTGGGAGTGTCTTGGATTCGTTTGACGCTTGCTCGCTCTCCGTGTACAGTGCTCATGGTTATTACACATGCTGGGGGACGTGTGTTCTTTGACATTGATATGAGGTACTGGCGCATCGCTGTGAACGGGGACGGCCGCCGGGTGGAAGTGGGTTTTGGGAGGCGGTTGTCCCTGTGGTGCCATTCTGGCGGGCACTGCCTCTTGGAGAGCTCGGTGGATTCGTCTGCGTTTGCTGCGAGGAGAGGCAGAGGGTGGTGAAGTCCACCTTCTGTGGTTTCCCTTGATTTTGTGGGGAGCACTTAGGTGCCCACATGTTTCCTTTGTTTGACATGGGGTTTTCATGCTGTGTGGTGTGACTGCATGCATGGCATAACCATGGACCAACGGGTCCCATCCATTGACCAGGAGCCACTGGGGGGCATGCCAGCAGGGTCCGCTCACTCCACTAGATTCTGACCCCACTGTAAAAACTGTCGCTAGAAAGTGGCACGCCTCGATGACACTAAATTCCAAATCATTTGTTTACCGTCCATGCATCGCAAAGATAACGATTCAGATTTAAAACTGACTGCTGACGTCACCATTTCACTTTACATTTTATTTCGCTTTATTCAACGCTTCCAAATCTCCCATTCCCGGTCGCTTTCCCCATTCCCGGTCAGTTGACAGTCGCAAACGCTAAACGGTCACAGTCAACAGTGCCGTTCATGAGTTGTTAAGTATGGAAATGCGAGTTATCGCTTGCCCGCCCCAACTTTGTTGCGCTACTGCAGGCACAGCCCCTTGTGATTTTAATCACATTACATGAAGTACATTTTTTTCCAACGTTCGTAACTAAGATATATTTACTCACAAGGCGAATACCTTTTTCTTGAGCTCTTGATCGACCCCATCTGCAACCGCATCTGCTTCGTTTGCAGTCGCGACTGCAAGCTAAGTTGATGCGGTTCAAGATAGGGTCGACCAATTCACGACAGGCGAGGGGTGTTCTTGCGTTCTAGCGCTAGAAACTTGTCAGATATATTCGTATCAATAATCTGTATGAGTATATCCCGTAAGTTTCAGGTCATACCTTGAAGCATACTTCAAACAGTCGCATATTGGTTCCAAACCCAAAACATCTGCCTTAGAAATAAATTGCGCGTCTCGCGTACAAGTAACTTGAAGCTTTGAGCTTCAAGTAACTTAAGGATATGCATCTTGGCAGTATTTGTGCCAAGTTTCGTGCTCTATGACGCACGGGAAGCCCTCGGCTGTTTGGCATCTTTGGGTTTGGGTTCGAACCCAAACCCAAACCCAAAACATCTGCCTTGGAAATAAATTGCGCGTTTCGCGCACAAGTAACTTGAAGCCTTGAGCTTCAGGTAACTTAAAGATATGTACCAAGTTTCGCGCTCTAGGACGCACGGGAAGCCCTCGGCTGTTTGGCATCTTTGGGTTTGGGTGTCACGTTCGAACCCAAACCCAAAACATCTGCCTTAGAAATAAAATGCGCGTTGGGCGCACAAGTAACTTGAAGCTTTGAGCTTCAAGGAACTTAAATAAATATCTCTTGGCAGTATTTGCGCCAAGTTTCGTGCGCTAGGACGCACGGGAAGCCCTCGGCTGTTTGGCATCTTTTTTTATTAACCCAAACCCAAAACTGCCTTGCAGAATTAGAGTTATCATGCACTCTAAATAACGAAACCGGGCAGATACGTGTATTCATAACAATAATATGAATATATCCTGGAAGTTTCAGGGCCTACCGTCAAGCATACTTCAAACAGTCGCATCTTGACAAGAGGCGTTATGGGTTTGGATTCTCTTGTCAAGATGCGACCGTTTCGAGCATACTCGAAGGCATGCTCTGAAACTTACGGGATACATTCGTATTATATATTCGTATTATTATTTACCTGCGCTAGAACGCAAGAACACCCCTCGCCTGTCGTGAATTGGTCGACCCTATCTTGAACCCCATCGACTTAGCTTGCAGTCGCGACTGCAAACGAAGCTGATGCGGTTGCAGATGGGGTCGATCAAGAGCTCAAGAAAAAGGTATTCGCCTTGTGAATACATATATCTTAGTTACGAACGTTGAAAAAAATTGTACTTCATGTAATGTGATGAAAATCACAAGGGGTTGTGCCTGCAGTAGCGCAACAAAGTTGGGGCGGGCAAGGGATAACTCGCATTTCCATAGTTAATAACTAACAAATGCGCAAATAAAAGTCATTTCGCGCAAAAAGCCATTTCAGCGCACTAACAAAGGCGCAATATATATATATGGCGCTGGCGTACGAGCGGACTTCGTTAGTCTGTCGCTGTCGCTGTCGCTGTCGCTGAAATGAATTTTTAATATTTCAAATAATTACCTTTCGCCGTAGGATTAAATTTCATGTTATCCTGCGTCCTCAGTTCGATCTGAATGGTTTTGGATTCGGTCTTCTCCAAGATGACAAACGCCAAATTTTGGCGTTTTGCTCGACGGGCGTCACTGTGAACAACGACAGCGACTGACGATGACACGATGCGGAGTGGCACGTTCTAGGGCACAAAAAAATGGTTTCACTCAGAAAGTGGTGCCGTAACCCAGAGACCAGCAGTTGTTTGGCGACGATCGGTCACATCGTTTCATCTTTCCATGCTGCTTTGGATTTGGGTTGGGAATATGTATGCGTTTGTGGTATCTTGTCACGGCCCCGCCCTGCTCTTGATTTGCTTTTCACATCCACTGGGATGATGATGGGCTGGCTTTTGTTGGCCGATCTCATGCCGTTCAGTGTGTGTGCATGCGTATCCTTGCGACTCCTTTGGCACCCCGTAGCCGCAGGAGACTGCACTATGTACCCACTCCGGGGATCAAAGGATTCAGCACACACTGTGGGACACTCATCCTGTGTGTGTGTGTTTTGCAACGGTGATCGACAGCCACGTTATGGGGTACTCGCATCTCGTTGTTAACGGGGACGGCCACTGGAGTGATTTGGATGATGGGATGTGGCTGTCCCTGTGGTACGCTTCTGACGGGTACTGCCTCTCTGAGGGCGTTGTGGATTCGTCTGCGGTTCGCTTTTTGGGAGTGTCTTGGATTCGTTTGACGCTTGCTCGCTCTCCGTGTACAGTGCTCATGGTTATTACACATGCTGGGGGACGTGTGTTCTTTGACATTGATATGAGGTACTGGCGCATCGCTGTGAACGGGGACGGCCGCCGGGTGGAAGTGGGTTTTGGGAGGCGGTTGTCCCTGTGGTGCCATTCTGGCGGGCACTGCCTCTTGGAGAGCTCGGTGGATTCGTCTGCCTTTGCTGCGAGGAGAGGCAGAGGGTGGTGAAGTCCACCTTCTGTGGTTTCCCTTGATTTTGTGGGGAGCACTTAGGTGCCCACATGTTTCCTTTGTTTGACATGGGGTTTTCATGCTGTGTGGTGTGACTGCATGCATGGCATAACCATGGACCAACGGGTCCCATCCATTGACCAGGAGCCACTGGGGGGCATGCCAGCAGGGTCCGCTCACTCCGTAACCCAGAGACCAGCAGTTGTTTGGCGACGATCGGTCGCATCGTTTCATCGTCCCATGCTGCTTTGCATCTGGGTTGGGAATCTGTAAGAGTTTGCGGAATCGTGGCACGGGCCCGTCCTGCTCTTGAATTGCTTCTCACATCCACTGGGATGATGGTGGGCTGGCTGTTGTTGGCCGATCTCATGCCGTTCAGTGTGTGTGCATGCGTATCCTTGCGACTCCTTTGGCACCCCGTAGCCGCAGGAGACTGCACTATGTACCCACTCCGGGGATCAAAGGATTCAGCACACACTGTGGGACACTCATCCTGTGTGTGTGTGTTTTGCAACGGTGATCGACAGCCACGTTATGGGGTACTCGCATCTCGTTGTTAACGGGGACGGCCACTGGAGTGATTTGGATGATGGGATGTGGCTGTCCCTGTGGTACGCTTCTGACGGGTACTGCCTCTCTGAGGGCGTTGTGGATTCGTCTGCGGTTCGCTTTTTGGGAGTGTCTTGGATTCGTTTGACGCTTGCTCGCTCTCCGTGTACAGTGCTCGTGGTTATTACACATGCTGGGGGACGTGTGTTCTTTGACATTGATATGAGGTACTGGCGCATCGCTGTGAACGGGGACGGCCGCCGGGTGGAAGTGGGTTTTGGGAGGCGGTTGTCCCTGTGGTGCCATTCTGGCGGGCACTGCCTCTTGGAGAGCTCGGTGGATTCGTCTGCCTTTGCTGCGAGGAGAGGCAGAGGGTGGTGAAGTCCACCTTCTGTGGTTTCCCTTGATTTTGTGGGGAGCACTTAGGTGCCCACATGTTTCCTTTGTTTGACATGGGGTTTTCATGCTGTGTGGTGTGACTGCATGCATGGCATAACCATGGACCAACGGGTCCCATCCATTGACCAGGAGCCACTGGGGGGCATGCCAGCAGGGTCCGCTCACTCCGTAACCCAGAGACCAGCAGTTGTTTGGCGACGATCGGTCGCATCGTTTCATCGTCCCATGCTGCTTTGCATCTGGGTTGGGAATCTGTAAGAGTTTGCGGAATCGTGGCGCGGGCCCGTCCCCTACGGTCCTAGGAAATTGTAGTATGTGTATTAAAGGTGTACTAAAGGCATACTAACAGCAGTATATGTAGTCAAGTTAGTATGCCGCTAGTATGCGGTTAGGATACCGTTACGGTACCCACTACGTGAGACTAGATATTAACGGCATACTAACGCCATACGTCTTAACGACCCGTTAGTACGTGCATATGATGCCGTTAGGACGCCCCTAACACATGCATCTTAACTGGTTTTAGGATGCCGTTATGATGTTCGTAGGACGACGTTAGGACATACTAACATATGCATATTAACAGGCGTTAGGATGCCATTATGATGCTCGTAGGACGACGTTAGGACATACTAACACATGCACTATAACTGGCGTTAGGATGCCATTATGATGTTAATAGGACGACGTTAGGACATACTAACACCGACACCCTAAAGGCGTCCTAACGACATGCTATCTGGGACATAGTAAAGGCATACTAACGTTGGTTTTAGCATAGCTTTAGTGTGTTAGGGCGCATACTAAACGCATACTAACTATGCCATAACTACACAAGCAGTCAAACGCGAACGTTGCGAGTATTCATATCGGGGGAAGCTTGATGCGAAGGCATATGCATTGTGAGGTGCGAGATACATTGTGATTGGTGAGTGTGATGCACAACAGGTGTGATAAACAAGTGTGATGCACAACAAAGCATATGCGTGGTTGAATGCACTTTGACAAGTCTAGAAACGTTAATATTTTTACTATCCACAATACAATCCAATCGTAAGTAGGGCTGCCCCATTCGTAGCCTAATTCGCTCAAAACAAGGCTCTAGTCCGAAAATTGCCTCTAGGGAATCAACCTAATCTCTTTAAAACAACGTGCAACAAGCGAGAAATCTCGGCGTTGGTCTTGGAGTAAAACCTTCCGAGATTTTCCACTCGCCCATTCTCATTCGATCTGAAAAAGCAAGTGGAACAATAAACCAACACTTAGTCAAGTGAGAAACTTCACACAAAAGCACAACAGCTTAGGTTCTAACTTAGAAAGGGTATAGCTTTTACCTTAAGTCTTGGCGTTGGTCATGGGCTGAAAATTTGCTTTCTCTACTCGCTCCTTTTCAACCGATCTGAAAAATAAAGCGCAACAAAGAAACCCACGCTTAGTAAAGCAAGCACATAACACAAACGCGCAAATTCTTATGTACCAACCTAGGAAAGATAGCGCACACACCTTAGGTCTTGGTGTTGGTCATGGGCTGAAAATTAGTTCTTTCCACTCGCTCATTTTCAGCCGATCTGAAAAACAACGCGCAACTCAAAACCAATGGATAGTAAAGCGCAAAAATATCATAAGATGAAATATAAGAGTAGCAAAGGAAAATAAGAAGGCCAAGTGGGGTGAGTTGGAATTTAACCAACTTCATCTAGTTCATACGACTAGCGAGAACTTACTTCTCGTTCACCCCTCAATTCGATGCTAAGCACACCGACATGCGCGCAGAAAAATTACAGTAGCACTCGCATTCACTATGAATATGTAGCGTAGTGCAGTATTTTTATGATACCAAGAACAAACATAAAACAGCACCCACTACCCGATAACTCTGCGTTCACCGCTGCCTTTGACTTGTGAATACTTAAAGTTTCTTTATTGTAGTTCGATGGACACAGTGTTGAGTGTATTCCACTTCAACGTTCACCTTCCCCTTCGCTTGAATATTCAACTCGAACTGGTCGTTAGGGGTGCCCAACTAAAGTTGAGCCGTCCAATATTTTCAGATCGAGAACATCGGAAGGTCCGAAGAGATTCCTGGGGAGCGACAATGGAATGCATCGTATTTTGATCTCTGAAATCGTACATGGACTGTCGGATTCGGAAAATTGCCACTGTTAAAAATAAACGGACCAGTTTCAGTTGTGCAGCTCTACTGGTCGTCGCGGGCTCGCGGCATCGGCAGCGGCATCCCGCATCACTCGAGTCGCAGTCGACTGTCGCGTGTCACCTGTGTCACAGTATCTGTATGAGTATCGGATAGTATGACAATGAGTATCAGAATCAGTATCGTGAATCAATGTCGCTGTCGTTCGGCTGTCGCTGTCCCTGTCGCGTCGCGGCTGTCGCGCTCGAGTGACCAGCGCAGGTCGGCGCAGGTCGCGGTCGGTCTGTCTCGGACACGCGACGCGACGGTGCGGTGCGGTGCGGTGAGAACTTTTCATTTTATTTCTTTTGTTTATATTTATTTTTTTGCTCCTGCGCATTTTGAAAAAATCGTGCGCACAAAATGCTTCATATCTATGGCAAAAAAAACAAAACCAACATTTTGCTTGGAGGGGTGTGTTCCCTTCAACTTGCCCATTTCCCTGCCAAATTTTTGTTTTTTGTTTTTTCGCTATTTTTGGGTCTTATAGCTTATGTCATACAAGTCATATGACGTTAGTACCCCTTTAGCATGCCATGTACATTACGCGGATATTATGCCGGTAGCATGCTCTTATGATGCCATTTAGTATCCTAACGCCAAACTTGCAGTTTTTTGTTTTTTTTTGTTTGCATGCGTCTTTGTTAGTATGCCGTTACGGTACCCACTACGTGAGACTAGACGCCGTTAACATGCTATCGCCACGCCGTTAGCGGCATACTAGGTGAGACTAGACGCCGTTAACATGCTAACGCCACGCATGCTAAAGGCGTGCTAACTACATGCTAACGGCGACAACATGTTAAAGGTGTCCTAAGGGCGTGCTTTAGGGTGCACATCTTAAAAGGCCTAGAGGAATATTCCTCAAAAGATTCCCTGGTTAGGACACCTTTAGGAGGCCTTTAGGATGCCTGTAGTTCGCCCATCCTAACGGTATCCTAATGACACCCTAACGTGTGGCATTAGGACTCCTTTATGACGTACTAACCGCGTCTTAACAGGCCTACGGGGGGAGGGGGGGGGGTCACAGGCCTGCGATGCCCCGTAAAGCACTTCGCCCCGGAGAGCATTTCTCCGCGCTACGTGAACAATGGACTCGCCAACTTCCCCCCGATGCATCCGATGACCAGTTCGTGCAGGCGTCCGCAAGTACACCCCGTGCGGCCCCGGGTCACCGTGGGCTTTCCCTCCAACGACAAGAACGACCGGTGGCCAAAACGCGTGCGCCACGACTAGCCCGAATGGCCATGTGTCACCCAGCACCTCACCCAGTACCCTTGGCACCACCGCGTGGTCCGGTGAATATTGCCACCTCCGCACCATCAACTCCGGCGGTACCACTTGCTGCCGATACCGTCGGTTGTCCGGAGGGTTTCCGGTTGGGTCAACATTTCGAGGAGCACACGAAGAAGTTTCGAGTTAGCCAATGGGCGGAAACCACTGTGGCGTGCGTGAATGATGCAAGGTGAGCGATTTCGTTTTTTCAAGGACCCTTTGAAAGTGCCCTAACTTTCAGTTGGACTCTTGAATCACAATCGTCCATTTGGACCTTCGCATGACTGTCGCACACATATGATGCCGTTAGCATGGTAAAGACTATGTATCGACGTACTAGCGCGACATCTTAACTGCACTCTAACGTGGCAGGTGCCAAACGGAAGACATGATGCGTGCTCTTTGTCACGTAACCGCTTGTAGATTGGAAGCGCGTAAGTCGAGAAACGTCGGCATGGTTCAGATGTACACTTGTGGCCATCGCAAGGACGAACCAACTTGCATGACTCCCCGCGACTTTCATCGTTGCGCCCAAGACATGCTAACGACCCTACGGTACCCGTCATGGTTGCCGATCCCGTCCATTTTGGAAGAAGAACCGGGCAAGGTAATGTACGCCGACCGCGTATTTCCCATAAAATTACGGACACGTGGCGTGCGACATTGTCTCATGTCCATTGCCACTGCAATCATGCTCATTGTCGCAGCCTCCATCGATAACACCACCCCTCTCTCGATATTGATACGAGATGTCGACGACTCCCCGCCGCCCGCCTCGCCTTCACCGCGCCCCGAGCCGATGGCCGACCCCACCGATGACGACACCACCCCTCCTTCCTCCTTGATACGAGACGTCCACGACTCCCCGCCGCCCGCCTCGCCTTCACCACGCCCCGAGCCGATGGCCGCCCCCACCGATGACGACGCCCGTCCCTCGTCATTGATAGAGAACCGCGTTGACGTGGTAAGCATCGTGGAATCCATTGAGGACGACGGCGACTCTTCTGCCGCCAAGCACATTCGGGCTCACGACGGCTTGAAGCTCGTGCAAAACAGTATCGTGTCGACAGTCTGCGCTTGGCCACGAGATGAAGGGCAGCCCGCCAATCGATTGGCCAAGCTAGTGGGTAAAATGACCACGATCGTGCGGGAGATCACGACGACACAAGTGCGTCCTAATAAGGTAAACGGTCAGGATATAGTTAGTATGGTGTTATGATGCCGTTAACATGCTTCGTACATCATACGGGCCCTAACGAATTGCTGCGTACGTGCAGGATATGGAGCCACTCGCACAAGAAATCAAGTCATTTTTCGAGGAGTTGGAGGCGACCGGGCCAGCGTATGCTTGGTGTGTGATTAACACTCACATGTTTTCTCACTTCGTCCAACAACTTGAGAAGTATGGTCCCATGCGGGAGGTATGGATGTACGCCTTCGAGTCCTTGAACGGTCACATCAAAAGCCTAGCGAGGAGCAACTCCCTACCCGTTCCAGCCATAATGAACTGCATCAAGCGGGTGAAGGTGTTGCATTTGGTGCGTGGGTTAATCACTTTCATTTCGGAAGACCACTCCACCCGGATGCCGGCGGCCGTGACCATGGGGAGCCGCGGGGCAATTGCGGTTGAGGTATCGGCTAGGGGGAAACGTGTGGTCTTGCGAGATGATGACATTAAGGCCTTGAAGGTTTGGATGCGGACTGAATTGCCGGCTTATCGAGAGCTTGTCGCAAACGCGTGCATATGATGGTACAATCTCGGAATCGAACGAACTTAACACTCGCGACTGGTCATAAGCATCATTAATATTCACTGGTGCCGGTGACTGTACGAGCAACTCTCAACACAGCATAAGATCGTAGAGCTACAAAATTTTTAAAATTCTGATACCCTGATATCGAACACTGAACTCTTACATGCAAGCCCAGATTCCAACATGAAAAAGTATGAAAACAGCAGTAAAATATATCCGTCAAAATTGATATTATATCACAAAATACGAATTATTGTGTGTACAAAAGCTGTGAGCAGAACTGTCTTAGCACTCTAGCACTGGCACGCGAACAGCCACCTAGTACTTGCGAAGGCAAAACAATAATGAGTCCACTGGTCTGACCTTCGGTCAGAGGTCACTTATCTCTCAATACTCTGTCACATTTCCCAAAACTGTAACGGGTTCTAGCCCTCGAATCTTCATCTGGCCAATGGAAAGTCATTATTCCATGCCAGCTTTAATACTGTTACCGTCTTAACACATTCTGACTGACACGTCAGTGGCAAAGGAGTCACTGCCGTCGTCATCGTATCATTCCTCAGTAACCTGATACTGACAATATCTTCTCTGACAAGTCTGCATCTCACAAATGGTCATCTTCGCAAAGCCTGTCATACTGTCACCACTGTCATGCGTGTCACCAGCTGAACAAACCCGGCGCGGTACCATGAGAAGCCGGCGTTTGTTACAGCTGTCGCAAACGCGTGCATATGATGGTACAATCTCGGAATCGAACGAACTTAACACTCGCGACTGGTCATAAGCATCATTAATATCCACTGGTGCCGGTGACTGTACGAGCAACTCTCAACACAGCATAAGATCGTAGAGCTACAAATTTTTTAAAATTCTGATACCCTGATATCGAACACTGAACTCTTACATGCAAGCCCAGATTCCAACATCCCCCATCTGTAGCTGCTGCGTGCAGTAGCACAGACTCAAATGTGGGCTTGTTCAGCATACTGGGTCGTATCACCATCTGCCATGAACTTGCCCAAACTGAAAGTGAACATACCAATGCCTTCACCTTCTCCACCCTGTAACATTCTGGCTCTGACCAGCGGATTCTTGAACACCAAGACCCACATACACCTGCGGCCAATAGGTCCATGTTCCAGATGCCCAATCACATGCAAGCGTCCTGTCTGACTCAATCGTCTGAAGTACGCAGCCCTGCTCTCGGTCATGTCTGTCAAGTAATAAGATGGAACGTGGACACATGCCACCACACGACTGGCCATTACTGCCAACGGAAACGCGATATCCAGCGCTGCGAACCAAGGCGAAGTCACCACTGCGTCACAGACACCATATTTCTCCTTCCATATACGATAGTTACCTGGCTGAAGTGCGTCATGCGCCTCCGACCAGCCCAACTGAGAGTTCCAGTCATTGTTCATGAATCTCAACTGCGGCCATTGCTCCACCATCACCTCACTGATGACCCCAGTGCCTGCCCATGGGTCCCACACGCCATCGACGGACTTCCAGTCCACCTCTGTCGCCAAACGCCTCACCTCAGAGGGCACTGTGATGACCAGTTCAAGCCCCCACTGCAGCGCGCTAGCTTCTCTCACCTGAGCCTTAGTCATGTGTCTCAGCTCTCCTCGTCTTTCAACTTCTTCTTCAGCCAACGCAGGCACAAGAGGTGCATCCCTCAGATGCCTTGCCAAGGCCTTCTGTTCCCGATATTTCTTGCTCAGCACCGTGCGATGCCCCTCATTCCAATGCCCTGGCATGAAGATCTGCACAGCCTCAGAGAGCTTGTCCTGCCTTCCCCAATCAATCTGATCTGGCATGCCCAAGAACATGTCCTCCTCTTTCAACAGCATCTCTCTCGATGAAATGGCATGCCAAGGCTGGAACTTGTCTCCCTTCACCACCCGACGAGGACCCACGTCTGCTGGCAACAGGCGCATCTCCGCCGACAGCTTCTCATTCAATTGCTGCTCCTTCATGCCCAATTTGTCCTCTAGGGCACCAGAGCTCTCGTCTTTCTGGGTCTGCACCTCGGCATTGGCGGCTTGCCTCCCCGTGCCTGAGCACATGGGGCATAGCCACTCACCTTCTGGTACTCCATCCAGTGCTGGGGTCAAACACCACAAGTGATACCCCCTGTTGCACGTGTCACACAACAGCATCTCTGCCTCCCCATCGGTCTTCCTGCAAACTTCACATGCTAGGTGCTTACTGGGAACGGCTGCACTGCAGTCATACTGATCCTTCACCTGTAGGTGACATGGCGCGATGCTCTGCACGGTGCTCTTCTCTCTTAACTTGGTGGCGTCCTCAAGCACCACCACACCATCTCGCTGTATCTTGACCAGCTTCAGGATGGCGGATTTGGTCGCGACTTCCATGCCGCTGCGGGGCTTCTGCCTGATATAGACGAAATCACCCACCTTGAACTGGTGTGGACTAGGCTCGTAGCCCCCACCCCTTCTCTTTTCGTAATGTAATGTGTCACGATGCTGCGCAACCTCCAGGCTGCAACCAGCGTGTACCATCAGTCGCCTCACCACCTGTGCTCTCTGGTGGAGGTCCTTGACTCTGGCATCCTTCTCATCTTCGACCTCCACAGCAAAATCTATGCTGGGTGCCCGTTTCAAATCAGGCGGCACTACTGCCTCTTGGGCGAACAACATGGTGAACGGCGCCACCCCCGTGGACTCCTGGCGTGCTGCATTATAGCTCAGCACCAGTGGCCAAAGCTGCTCATCCCACTCATAATCGAGACCCTTCTCCAAGGCAAGCTTCTTAAAGCAGAACTTCATAGTGCGTACCACTCGCTCGGTCAGCCCATTGCCTTCTGGTGAGTCTGGCGAGGTGACTCGCCGGTCAATCAGGCAATCTCTGCACAACTGCTTGAACTCGCCTTCAAACTCCTTACCTCCATCCACCAAGCATTCTGCTGGCGCACCAAACACAGCCAGGACATGACTGCGAAATGCCGCTGCGATGGTGCTCGCCTCCTTGTCGGGAATGGGCACGCAGACTATGAACCTGGTGTAGTGCTCGGTCATGATGAGCACTCGGTTGTTGCCAGACTTGGTCTCTCTCCTCGAGGGCCATGCCAGATCCAGCGACCAACGATACATGAACGACACGATCTCAAGGGGGGACAAACATGCCTCCTCTCTCGCATAATGAGTCTTCACACGCTGACAGGTCTCACACTGAGTGACCACAGCCTCCACGTCTTTCTTCAAGTCGGCCCACCAATGGCGCTGCCACAAAAGATGCTGCGTCCGCCTTATGCCCCAATGTCCCGTTCTGGAGTGGTATTCCTTAACCAACGCGAGACGGTCAGCAGGCTTAGGTATTCTCACCTCCTTGCCCGACATAGTGACCATGTAGATCTCGTCCGTGGCCTCGTCCCATCGATGTCGTGCTGCTCGCCTCCTTACTCGACGAACTTCCTCTTCGGGCAACCTCACTCTACCATTGGACTTCAACCATATGAGGCACCATGCATCATCGTGTACATCTCGATGCTTGTCACGATCTACCTGCTGCTCGGCCACGCTGGCCATCAGGTCCTCGAACCTGGTGGTACACGTCAACCTGGGGAGCCTCATCTCTGACTCTCTGGTAGGCGGACTCCAGGCAGGCACATCCACGTGCGCTGCTGGGATCGCGCCCTCCTTCACGAAGTGGTTCTCATGCCTCTGACGATACTGCGCCATGGTGTAGAGCTGCCACTCGTTCTTCTTCTTCTTCTTCTTGGTTCCAGCCTTCTGTCGCTGGGCTCCAATTCCTTCTGCGCCTTTCTGCCCTTGCGAGCACATTATCCGCAGCTTCTCCTCCCAGTCGCGATGGGTCATAGTCTTCGCCACCTGCCGGGTGTATGCGTTCGAATTCTCAACCCATTCCGCCAGCAAAGCTTCCCTCTGCTGAAGGTCCGACCTCTCGTGGTCTGCCCAGTTGTTGTCTACAGCGATGGGCTGTCCTGGGGAATTCTCCGCCTCTGGGGATTCCTTGCTGTGAGGAAGCCCCTTCCTGCTTGCTTCTGCGACTGCCATCAGCAGTTCCATTGCTCTGCGATCCATGGCCAGGCCCAGAATGCTCGCCAATTCTACGTCGCTTAGGCCGTCGGCCATGCGTAGCTCACTTGCGCTGTAGCCCATGGCTCGCGTCTTCTCTTCGAGGTTAACTTCTCGAGATTCTTCCTCGGCGTCTTCGCCGTCCTGGTTGCGCACCACGGTGCCCATCCTCGCTCTTCTGAACGCTCTTGACCCTTGCGTCGCCATGATGGTGGGTAATGCCCTCAATGGTTCTCCCACCACGTTTACCACGTAGTGAGGCGCGCGGTCTGTCCTTATCACTGGTCTGGGATGCCAGCCCTTGCATATGATTGACGATACAATTCGTCCTTCTGGTCTCACCACCTTGCTCATGACGGAGCGAAACTGGTGGCTCTGGAACAAGTTGCTCCAATACGCCCGCAACCGATGTGCGTAGGCGCCTGCTTGTGCTGCATCAAAGGACACTGGTCTACCAATGATGCTGGCAATGTACGGGAACACCTCGTCCCTGATCTTGGTTCTAGGTCTGTGCGACAACGGAGAAACATTTTCCAGGATATAACCTGGAGGCCTCTGCCGCTGCAGCTGCTGGAGTGTGGACAGAAGCCTGACCACTTCATAAAATAATTTGCTGTGCCTGCCATCCAGGCCTGTGAGTGTTCCAGCAGGGGAGAGATCCTGACATGGGAACCCCCATACCATGACCCACTGGCGTCCTTGAAGAGCTCCTGCTCGTATGAAGTCGGCGCTGGTGGTCTCGCGCAGGTCTTGGGATAAAGCCCCAAGCTCTATTGCATGGGGCGAGATGAGGTCAGGGTATCGTCTCAGCAATGCCGCACACCTGGCTCTGGCAACCGTCTGACTGCTCGGGGATATGTCCTGATACAGGTAGCGATCCACCTTCATCCCACTGCGGAGCAACATTTCTAGCCCAGCACATAGGCCTCCACATGGTTCGTAGCACACCACGCCTTCCTGCCGGGCTTGCGAGAAGAATCGGCTGCTCAGCACCCTGGTGTCGACCTTCTCGGGCTTCAGGATGCGCTCACCTTCAAAGTACTCATTGCTGTACACAGCAGGGCTTCCCTCGCCATGCGTGCCTCGCGTTGGCCTAACCAGGCTCAGCGCCTTCCAAGCTGCTCTGGCTAGCCTCCCAGAGTCGGTCACCAGCTCGGGCAAGTCGGTGTCGAACATGTCCCCATGATTGCATTCTAATTCCTCGTGGTAGTGCAAATCGAACAGACGATGCACTGGTCCTGTACCCAGCTGCTCCATGGCAGCCATCCTGCAGTAGTTGGCAACCTGCACCTCTGGCGTGGCCTCTTCCCCTGGGGAAGCATCCCCAGCCAACATAAGGCACAAGTGGTCACAGAGGTCCTTCGTGTGAACTTCCCCCACGCCTGCGTGAAACGCAGTCACCTTCTCCCTCTCATGCCTTGCTCCAGTCTCATCTGTCGTGGACGGCAGTGGGTAGCGAGACGGCACGTCAGCGTTGCTGTTCTTAGCTCCTGGACGGTACTGCACCGTGAAGTCGAACTCCTGCAAGCTGATTGCCCAGCGTAGATGTTGCCCTTGGAGATCGACCTTCTCCATCAGGGTGGTGAGCGGTGAGTGGTCGGTCACCAAGGTGAAGTGGACTCCATGCAAGTACTGCCTCAACGTGCGCACTGCCCATACCACTGCGAGCATCTCACCTTTGAAGCTGGCGTACTGTCGCTCCGTTTTACTCAGAGATCGGCTGATTGCCATACAAATGTACTCCTTCCCGTCATCGTCCTTCTGGCCCAGCACTGCGCCAATGCCATAGGTGCTCCAGTCAGTGTACAATATGAGAGGTCTGTCGTAATCGATGGGCCTCAGGCACCTCCCAGAACAGAGGGCATCCTTAAGTTCTTGGAGTGCTTGATCTTGCTGCTTCCCCCAGGCTGCCTTGATGTCAGTGACCTCCTTCTTGAGCAAGTCGTTGAGAGGGCGGGCCATCTCAGAGTAGTTTGGCCCCCCTGGCTCACCCACCAGGCCCTTGTAGTAGTTCATCATGCCCAAGATCGAGCGGAGCCCAGTCTTGTCCTGAGGGCTTGGAAGCTCTTGTATGGCCTTGCATTTGGCTTCTTGCGCGCCAATGGAGTTGTGGCCAATACGATAGCCCAGAAAGTCCACCGTGGCTGCGCCAAAAGTGCTCTTGCCTGCATGCAAACGGATACCAGCATCCCCCAAGGTGCGAAGTACATCCTCAACGTCCTTCAAATGCTGCTCAGGCGTGGAATCCGTATAGACCACTACGTCATCGACGTACGCCACCGTGCAATGCTGCAAGTGCCGTAACTCGTAGTCCATGATTCTTACGAACGCAGAAGTAGCTCCAGCTGCACCAAAAGGCATCGAGGTGTATTGGTACAGCTGATTCTTCCACCAAAACGCCGTCTTGCTCCTGTCCTCTTCCGTAGCCATGGGAATCTGGTGGAAAGCTTTGGTGGCATCCAGAGTGGTCTTGAACTTGGCTTTGGCCACCTTCTGGTAGAGCTCCTCTGGTCGGTGCGGCGGCGTGTTGTCTTTGAGGGAGTGCCGATTGACACCCCTGAGGTCCACGCAGAACCTCGTCTGAGTCCACAGGCCAGTCTCGTGATCCTTCTTGCCAGCTACGACCACGTTGCTCGCATGCCTGCAATGCTTGGCTGCTGGCTCTATGAAACCATACTCCAAAAGTTCCTTGCAATGGATATCGATGATCTCCTGCTCGCCCGGACTGTACTTCCTAGGTCTCTGGTAGGCGGCCTTGGATTCGTCTACGAAAGGGATGGAGAACGTGTTGTGCTTCGCTTTGCCCTTATAGCCTTTCAGATCGTGAGGGCTGTTGGCAAAGGTGGTCTTGCACCTGCGAAGAACATTCCGCATTTCCTCCCAGTGTTCCTCCTTGAAGTCAGGATGTCCTTCAAACGTGGCATTGAGCTCGGTGTCGAGCCACGCTGCCTCGTCCTTGGTCACTGTCGTGTCACCCAAAGGTTGAAGCTCGTCCAGCACGGTGTGCGGCAAGACCTCATCCTGCTCCGCGATGTTGGCTTCCCAGCCCGGCTCCCATTGCCTCGAGGATTGCTGGGCCTCCCATGAAGTGCAGGGGGATCCACCCCAAGCACTGCGCGTGGGCGACATGGCATCGCACATGGGCACGCTCTCAGCCAGCTTGCCAGCGACCCACAAAATTCCGCACAAAAGCAGAAAAAATCGTAAAATTCTGTTGAAACGCACTGCGGCTGCTGGCGAGTTCGAAGCGAAGAAGCACGCCAATACTCTCCACCCCCCGTGCGCCAAGCGAGTACTCCCACCAGCGGCGGTGAAGACCACGACCGCAAGGACCAGCGCCACGTAGGTGGCCTGCGCGATGCAATGAAGTCGAAGATTGCGCCGAAGCTGCGCCCAGCGCGCCGCAAAGCGAGGTTTGTCCAACCTGGCCGGCAAAGCGGGCAGACGCACGCGGCCCAACAAGAAAACTTGAGACCAACGTAGGGACGGAACAGCCCACCCACGGCCACGTCGAATTTGATGCGCGTCCAAAGGGTCGCTTGGGACATGAGGGGCATGGCACGCCACATCCTCCGCGAAGACGCTGGCACAAACCCAAAGCCAAGCAAGGACTGCGACCAGGAGGGCGGCTGCACACTGCGACCAACACGTCAAGGAAATGACCACAGCCCGTAGGGGCACGACCATCCATCCTTCGGCATGAACACGGTGCACGCCAGCATAGATGCCCGCGGCGCGCACGACAAGCAACCCAACGTACCAAATGCAGGCGAGGGCCCACAAGACCCAAACGTTATAGTACGCACGACGGGGATAACGTCGAGCAGCCGACCCCCACATTGGCAGCCAGCTCAAAAGTGAGGCCACACAGCGCCCCCACCAAATGCGAAAAGGGCACCATGCCAAGTGCCACGATATTGCTTCCCACATCGCCCAGACGGCGACCATGGGCACGGTACCTCGTACCAACCACCACCAAATCACTGCACTGCCCGCAAGCGAGATACACGCTCGCAGGACCTCCGGCCGCAAGTGGACTGCCCGTGCCGGCAGCCCACGGCCACAGCGCCGGTTGTGCATCAGGGCTGCCCGCCCGCTGTGCCCGGGAAGCCCTGGTGAAAATGCGCTTGCCGTCGCTGCGCCTCACGCTGCTCGTCTGTGTAGTGCTGAAACGCTTGCGTAGCCTCACTCCAATTTGAGCCAGCTGGAGAAGGAGGACGCTGTGAGGCGTGGCTGGCCGGCATCCTGGACGTTCTCGGCGCGGGGACGACATGGGTAGCAGCCCCATGGCGGTCAACGGAAGGAGCAGGCGAACGCGCAGCACCACCTACGATCGGCTGATGCTCGAACGTCTCGGGGGAAGGCGGCCATTGACGACGCGCAGGGGGGTCGCGAACCTCGTCCACATTCCTTGTCCAGCTCGTATCCACGTGCTCCGGCCTCACGGCCACACGAGCCTCACGGTTGGGCGGCTGTGGCGGGAGAAGGCGCGCCTCCAAGACGCGCAGGGCCGTCTGCAACCATGGCGCGGCCGATTCTGCGTAACCCCACTGCATGCATATGAACTTCCGGTCGTCCTGCACAAGGTAATCGTTCGTGAACTCCGTACGCCAAGACAGACACCGCTGATCATCCATGAAGATGTAATGCACCGGCGTGGCGTTTGGATGTGCCATGCAGCGCAGCACGTGCGCCGACCCAAGCTCCACCCACTTGCACAGCGAGAACTCGACGTTCCTCGCATAACCTACGCCACGCGTGTGTCCTGAGCCACGATGCGACAGATCAGCATAGGCTGACATGATGGCCTCCAACAGATTGGCAGAGGTCGTCTGTCCCCCAAGAGGGAGGCGCCAGCCCCGCTGCCCGCAAGTGATGGTCTTGTTGTGCTTCTTGGCGACTGCGCTGGTGATGCCCGGATAGTCCCGCAGCCTGAGACCTCGCTCCTGGTTGCACACGCCAAGCTCATACACGATCCGCTGGTCCCGGCAGCGGTTCGCATGCGCCACGGCAAACTTCACCATGAAGACGGTGAGGTTGCGGCGTTCCCTCAAGTTGCTCACCTCCGCCACGGTCAGAAACCTGCCCACCGAACTGACGGATGAGGTGGCCATCTGCACGGCATCCCAATCCGACCCTGCCGGAGATGGAGGCGCCCTTGTAGGGGACTGAGACAGCTGACGCGCCCGTGGCGGGCTCGGAGGCGTAGACGGCGCGCCTCCCGAGGAACGTGGTCGGGCATCACGCGGGACCCGGATCGAGTCGGCCCATGAGCCATCGTTGCTCACAGCAGGCGATGCAGGGGGTGATTCCCCTTGAGAAGGACGAGCGGCAGCGGCGCAAATGAATTGAGATGACAACGCACGAGAATCGTCCACGGGCTCACCGTCGCTGGATGCCGGCGATGGCGTAGGCCCATGCTTGAGGGCTTGGAAGGCGCGGACGCGTGACGAGCGTGGCGGCGAGTCACTGGCGGACCTGGCACGAGACGGGCCAGCGGCAGCCTGAGATGGGCCTGCTACAGCCTGGGACGGCACTGCGGCAGCCCGAGATGGTCCCGCCACAGCGGCAGGGACAGGTGGCCGCGCAGGGGCACGCTTAGTGAGCCGTAAATGAGCCATGTCGTTGGGCGGTGGCGGCCTGCGCTTTGCGTCTGCATAGAGCGCCTCGTGGCCCTGCCGGCTGGTGTCGACCGACTTGAGCATTTTCCGCATCTCCCCCAGGCGCACGTACTCCTGGGCGGCAGCATTCTCGGAGAACACCCTGCCAGGCCCCCCAAGACCATCCCCCACTGGGTAGTACTTGGTGCTGGAATCCGAGAAGACGAGCTCCAGAGGCGGTCTCTCGCCGCCATGTCGAGCATATTGACGGAGTATGCCATCAGAGAGAGCCTCAATGTCCACTGGGCAGAGGTATCTGAGCAACTGGTACGTCCAGACGCCCGTACTCTCGTACCAGTGAGGGAGCTGGAGCTCGTCCAGCACCTCTTCACGGTTGGACACGCGCACATGAGACAACGTGCAATGCAGCAGATCGAGCTGCTGTGTGGCTGCGCTCGGCCGAACACAAAAGACGCGCTTCCTCAAATCCCACATGAGGGTGCCAGTGACTTCACCACTGGGGTACTTGAGCAACGACTGGAGCGTGCTCTGCAGCCTCTGGATTGGGTTGTAGTCTAACTGCGACCTGCTCTCCCGGGGCCTGGCGACGTCCTGCTTGCTGGCCGAGGACGGTACATACGTCATGTAGTCGCCATCGAGCACCCAGCAGTTCTTCTGATCGTCGTGCTTCAGCTTTTGGTCCACATGCAGCCAGTTCGGGGTCATCAGTTGGTGCATCGTCACCCACTTCTGTTCGAGGCAGCGGGCGAACTCCACGCAGACATGCTCACGAGAGGGTCTGCTCGGCATGTCCTGGGCGGGATTCTGGAGGATGCGGCAGAGGCGCGCGACGTGATGCCGGTCTAGATACAGCCTCTGGTCCGCCCAGTGATAATCGAGCGGGGTATCCAAAGACGGATGGTCCCCGACATTTACCCGAGAAGGACTCCGTGTCCAGTCGGTGACCCACTTAGCGTGCCCACCTTTCCAAGGGTCCGGCTCCTTGTAGAACTGCTCGAGCATGTGCTCCGACGCTGCCTGTACGGCAGGCGTCAGCGACGGCAGGCTGCTACGTCGGCCGCCTTCAAGAGAGCACGTCTGACGGCGACATTGCTCCTGAATCTCTGCTTGTGTGGCGACTCGATGTCGTGGGAGATCAGCAAGCGGTCTCGGCGAAGGAGGTTGTGACGTCACTGGTGACTCGTCATGGGCATCAATGTGCTCACACTGGATCCCCGAAGCCGCGAATCTCTCCTCGCTCGTGCTCAGAGGCGTGTGCCTCAGCCAATCACCCTCCAATCCCTGTCCGAAAATCTCTGACTGCAGACACACCACCGGGTCCACGCGCCTGGGCAGGTCAGGACGTTTGGGTGGCGTCATGTCCACCAGCGGAAGCACCACCTGGGCGTTCATGCCCAGGATCGTTGGCGCATGTGATACGGCAACTCCACTCCCAAGCTTGATATCAATCATCAGGGAGTTCTTCAATGGCCCAGTACCTATCAGCAGGTCCCACGAGTTCTCAGCCTCGAAGGTCACGAAGGCATACAAGCGGTGAAGCGTCATGTGCGGAGTGCCCGCTGCCAAAATGACGTCCACGTAGCAATAATGGGTGAACTTTGTGGGACTGTTGTCACATCTGGTGACCTTGGCGCCGGTGGTGGCTTCGTAAATCGTGAGACCCAGCCGCCTCACAACAGAGATCGAGATGATGTTACAGTTGGCGCCGGTGTCCATGAGGATTGCCCGGTACAGCATAAGCTCGCCACCAGAAGACACCAGCGCAAGCCCCTCATATAGAGTGGCATTCTGCAACTTGCAGATGGGCTGAACTTGAGCCATCAATAGCACCTGCTCGTCGGTCAGATGCTGCGCCATCTTCGCCCTCAGTGCGTCGTAAGCGGAGGTCTTGATGGTACCAGCTCGCACATGTCCATGGTCACTGAAGTCAACCACCCCCAGATCGTCCACGTAGGCAGCAGCTGCACATTGAGTGGCGACGCTGTCGACCACCCCGCTGGGCATCTCGTCCAACGGCACCTCCTCGGTTGCACGATGTCCTGAACCGTCTGCTTCCCTTCTCACTCCTTGCGTCGTTGTGGCGTGCGTGTCTTCCAACTCATGCTCATTGACCTCAGCGGGCTGTTCGGTTGCATCATTCGGATCCTTGCCCAGGAGCTCCTCCAGTGCCACAAGATTCTCGATGTCCTTCGGGAGATCAATGGCGTTCTGGGATATCAGGATGGCAGCAATCTGCGAGCAGGCACGCACGGAGCTGCGAAGATTGGATGCCAACAGGTGGACCTTCCTGCTGAGTAAGTCGGGAGGGACGGCTCTAGGCACCTGAGCGGCCCTATCGAACTCCTCCGGCGTCTTGACCTGGAAGCCCCGCATCTGCTGAGTGTTGCCCAAGGCGACAGCGGCGCTGGCCTGGAGACTCGGTGCGCGATCGATGCCAACACCATGACCACCTCCCAAACCACCCCCAGCAGGGCAGTCCTGCTCATCCTCCTCGTATTCTGCCTGTTGGGTGAAGTTGGAGTTGTACTCGGTATCCGCATCACTGGCCTCTGATAGGGCCTGTGCATCGGCGATCTCGTCATCCTTTGGAGGTGACCCTGCCTGGAGGCCTGACAATTCTGCGGCGAGTTTCTCCTTAACCTCGGCACTGGCAGCCACTTGCTGCTGCTGCTGCTGCTGCTGTGGTTGCTTCTGCTTGGCCTCCGGGAGCTTAAGCCACTCCTTGGTGGTGATCCCCATCTTGTGCTTGTCAAAGCGGTGTGCGATGTTGTAGGCACGCATCTGGGCATTCTTAACCTCATCTGGCCACTTGGAGTTCTGCCTGTCCTTATGGAAGTTGGGCGGCACCCGGGAATCACGACACCCCGTGTAGCAGCGATCTGGGGAGTGAGGCAGGCGCGTGAAGCACCAGTCACACTGAAACTTCTTCGAAGCATCAGGTGGTGGCACCTTGCTGTAAGAAGGTTTGTGACGCTCGGCATTATTCGCTTCCCTCACAGGCTTCTTGGCGTCGTCGCCACCATGCTGTGCCTGCTCCTTCTTCTTGGGGTCCCTGCGTCTGTCCCCAGTCTTGGAGGCAGCACCCGAGCGCCTCATAGCTGATACCAGCGCAGACAGGTCAAGCCCCATCTGTCTGGCCTCGAAGCAGGAGTACACGCAGTTGAGCCTGCGAACCAGCTCCTGCTGCAGCGTGAGGGCCCAAGCCTCTGCATCGTTCTTGAGCTTGTCCTGCACCTCCACAATCACCTCGAGGTCCTCCCAAGTAACTCTGTTGGGGGCAGGATGGCTGACGCGCAGCTGCTCGGACACGCGATCTCGGTATTCTTTGATGCGCAGGCCCTTAATGCATTCCTCGATGTTCTGCCTGACGACGGAGTCCTCCACCCTCCTGCCGGTGTTGAGAGCTGCCTCCCTGCGACGACAGCTCTTCACGTAGGCGAGGCCGTCCTGCTCGTTGGTCTGCGGCTTGGCGATCAAGAGATATTCCTTCTCTTTGGTGCCCTTCATCAAGAATTTAGCTTCGAGCTCTGCAACGAACGCCCTCAAGGCCCAAGAGTAGTGAGAATCTTCAGTGCCATCTGGCCCCGTGAGACCCCTCGTGGAGGTTCCCTCGACTGCCCACTCATCAGACGCCTCGCCATCCTCATCACCATCCTCGAACACCTTACAAACTGCCCAGGTTGTCCCTGGCGCCAGCTCATGAAAAGGAGGCTGAGCACAACGCACAGATCCCTGGTAAGCATCTCTCATGGTAACGTCTTTCAGGACATGGCAAGCGTGTGAAGCCATGACGCCATTCTTCAGGTAGGCAGCACACCACCAGTCATAAGCGATTGAGGTGGCATGGTCATCCCCTGCTAGAAACGATGGTATGCTGTCCCACAATGATCTGTAGTCTGGTCTGGACCCAGAGAAGGCCTCCTTCTGCTGCTGACTGAGCGCATGGTAAGATGCTGACTTCATGTACCTACGCTTCCTGGCCTCAAAAGTCCGCTGGACTTTCGCCACCATGTCCACGAAACGCCTGATGAAGAGCGCTCTGTCCTCACTCTTACTACCGGTGTACTGGAGCCTGACGTCATCCTTGTCAAGTGAGTGGCTCTCCTTCTCATAGTGATCCATCTCGTCTACGTCGTCAAACGCAAAGAGAAATTGGTTTGCAGGCACTGAAGCTACTACTGCTGCTGCTCCTAGCGCTGTTGCCGCTGGAGATGACGGTGCGGAGGGAGTATTTCCTGAGCCCGACCCCTCTGCGCTCATATACTCCGTGTCAAGGTCCTGACTGGTCCGTCCTCGTGCCAGCCGTCGTGCCTCACGTTCTCTGGAATGGGCAGAGGCAGCGCTTGGCTCTGACTCTCCCTCCGTGGTGAAGTGCTGTGTTGATGCTCAGTCAACGGGACCAAGGGCGAGTCCCCCTCTCTCAGCGCAAAGCTCGTTCCCCAATAGACTGGAGTCTTGACTCAGACTGGCTCAGGCCAGTGCACTGAGTGCCCCTGGATTTGCCTTGCTGAACAAGTGAAAGAACGAAACGCGTGTGGGCCGCGAATGCCTAGAGGTCCAGCACTGCGCTTCAGCGCTCTGAATCAGCAGCAGATGTAGAGTATTCGTGCAAGGAAA
>LGRX02010824.1:0-24071 GCA_001247695.2 Cymbomonas tetramitiformis
GGGGCTGGATATTGGATCAGCATTCATGTCGTAAAAGCGTGAATGGCAAGGATGCGGGTGACGAGGCGCATTGGGCTAGATATTAGATCAGCACTGATGTCGCAAAAGCGGGAATGGCAGGGATGCGGATGTTGAGGCGCACGGGGCTGGATATTGGATCAGCATTCATGTCGTAGTGCTGGAATGGCAGGGATGCGGGTGACAAGGCGCACGGGGCTGATATTGGATCAACAGTGATGTCGCAAAAGCAAGAATGGCAGGGATGCGGGGTGCTGAGGCGCACTCGCCGGGCTGGATATTAATCGGCAGTGATGTCGCAAAAGCAAGAATGGCAGGGATGCGGGCAGAGGCGTACGGGGCTGGATATTCGATCAGCAGTCATGCTCAAAGTAGTGCCGGGAATGGCAGGATGGGTGATGAGGCGCACTGGCTGGATATTGGATCAGCAGTGATGTCAGTGCCGGGAATGGCAGGGATGCGGGTGCTGAGGCGCACGGGGCTGATATTGGATCAGCAGTGATGTCGTGTAGTGCCGGAATGGTATGGATGCGGGTGCAGAGGCGCACGGGGCTGATATTCGATCAGCAGTGATGTCGCAAAAAGCGGGAATGGCAAGGATGCGGGTGCTGAGGCGCACGGAACTGGATATTGGGTCGGCAGGATAAAGCTGGGTAAAAGCAAAGAATGGCAAGGATGCTGGTGCTGAGGCGCACGGCGCTAGATATTCGATCCGCAGTGATGTCGCAAAAGCAGGAATGGCAGGGATGCGGGTGCTGAGGCGCACTCGGCTTGATATGCGATCAGCAGTGATGTCGTGAAAGCGGGAATGGCAAGGATGCGGGTGCTGAGGTGCACTGGGCGGGATATTCGATCAGCAGTGATGTCGCAAAAGCGGGAATGGCAGGGATGCGGGTGCTGAGGCGCACGGGGCTGGATATTCAATCAGCAGTGATGTCGCATATCTGCACGGCGGGGATGTTGCAAAAGCGGGAATGGCAAGGATGCAGGTGCTGAAGCGCACCCGACCGGATATTTGCATGGCAGCGACTAGGCTAGATATCTGCACAGTGGGGATGTTGGAAAAGTTGGACAACCAGGGATGCGGGTAGCTGAGGCGCACCCGGCCGGATATTTGCACGGCAGTTATGTTACAACAGTAAGAATATGGGTGCTGAGGCGCACCTGACCGGATATTTGCACAGCAGTGATGTTGCAAAAGTTGGAATGGCCGGGATGCAGGTGCTGAAGCGCACCCGGCCGGATATTTGCACGGCAGTTATGTTACAAGAGTAAGAATATGGGTGCTGAGGCGCACTTGGCCGGATATTTGCACAGCAGTGATCTTGCAAAAGTTGGAATGGCCGGGATGCAGGTGCTGAAGCGCACCCGGCCGGATATTTGCACGGCAGTGATGTTACAAGAGTAAGAATATGGGTGCTGAGGCGCACTTGGCCGGATATTTGCACAGCAGTGATCTTGCAAAAGTTGGAATGGCCGGGATGCAGGTGCTGAAGCGCACCCGGCCGGATATTTGCACGGCAGTGATGTTACAAGAGTAAGAATATGGGTGCTGAGGCGCACTTGGCCGGATATTTGCACAGCAGTGATCTTGCAAAAGTTGGAATGGCCGGGATGCAGGTGCTGAAGCGCACCCGGCCGGATATTTGCACGGCAGTGATGTTACAAGAGTAAGAATATGGGTGCTGAGGCGCACTTGGCCGGATATTTGCACAGCAGTGATCTTGCAAAAGTTGGAGTGGCCGGGTTGCGGATACTGAGGCGCACTCGGCCTGATATTCTAACGGCAACGATTTTGGACAAGTGGGGGTGACACGAATGTGGGTGCTGAGGCGCACCACGCCGGATATTTGCACGGCAGCGATGGCGATGGCAAGGATGCGGGTGCTGATGGACTTCGGGTTACTACTTAAGAATAAATGGCCGAGCAACAGGGCACTCAGCCTCAGCATAAGTGCGTTTTTTTGTGGTGAGTGGGTGTGTCAACGGAATCGCACCTCTGAGCTTATTTCTCAAAATGTCTTAGCATGACTTGGTGGAGCTTACTGGCTTGGCGTGCCATCGTACGCCTCTATTGACCTTATGCACACCACCCAGCCTAGCGCAAACTTTAACTTGATCACGTTCTAAGATGGATCTGCTGAACCTCGAAGATGAAACTGAATGGCGCGGGTAGCCGGTGTACGTGGTGCGTTGTATCACAGCGCGCCATATGTCACAGGTTGCCAGGCAAGAAAGTCAAAACTGAAAAATAACGGACAAAGCGGCGTGCGTGCAAGATTTCCTACAGGTTCTTCGAGCACGATATGATGCGAAGAGCTGCTCAACAAAGGAGTGCGCGCACAATCGTGAAACCCGTGGGTTGAAATTTTGGGTTGCGCCCGAAGTTCGCGACTGCGACTGCACTTTTCCACCGCGGAATCTACGCACACGACAAGTGGAGCGCCGCGTTTCGACTCAACCTCAGTAGTTTAATCGAGGAGAAACTGCTATTAGAGGAGAAGCAGAATTTTGAAATACACCAAAACACGCAAAGACATACACAAAAACATACAAATGACAACGCGCACCTGCAGTCACGGGTGTTCGGCAGAGCTGATTCACCGGCAGACTTGAACGCGTTGGCTAGGGAGTTCGAAGTAAATATATGACTCTACTTACTCCCTTGGTACATCGAAATCATTGTATGTCTGGAAGCAAGTTTGGGGCGTTGAATAGGTTCTCTTAATTTCACGGGGCACGGGGCACGGAACCGAAGTGCTCGATCTGCGCGCAGCTAGAAAAACATATATTGCACGTGTGAATGCCACGACTTCGAAAATAAATATCCAAAAACATATATGTATTCTATGTTAACAATTTCGGAGAATCTGATCTTCAAGAACTCACTGAACTGTCGAAAGTAATCCGCGTTTCTATTGTTCTAGTGTCACGGTTGTATGGGTGGGTTGTGCCAGTTGAAATTCCGAAGTTCGACTTTATTTTACTTCGTCTTAATGATAATCTTAAAAAATAATTTTACCGATGACATCCGAAGATTCGGACAACAGCGAATGAGGAGGCTGGACTAAACTCGTCGTTCAACGAGAGGGCTTGACTAAAATGCCTGGGAAACCACGAGATATTCGCTATTCGCACCGACGGTGCCTGAAGGTATTTTAATGTAAGCGGCTGTGATCTTACATATCATTTAGTAAGCGGCTCAGATAGGCGGACATCTCCTCCTCCCCTCACAGCGACTTGATTGCGGTTTCGGTCTCGTGCGTCGTCCTCGTGACCTCTTGAATGAGCCCCGGGGCATTCTGAAGCCGGCTCGATGACCCTGCCAGTCATTTTCTGCCAGTCGGATATAAATCAAGCGAAGGTAAGGAAACATAACCAAAAGTACGCATTAATAACCAAAGGTAACCAGAAGTAAGGGAAAACCTATTCCTAGTGTTTACGACAGCTTCGCCACTTTGAAACGGTGTCAATGGCTGCGCTGCGCAAACTTTTGCCGTGGCAATGCACCGTGGATGGAGCTAACTACGTTGTGGTTGAAAACGTGACTGAGGACACTTTTTTCGTTGCAATTTGTGGCTCTACTGGCTTGATTGTTCGGGTACTTTGGGACAGGTTTGTGTTTCTTTTAAAGAGGCTAGACGCATACTCTACTGCGATGGGCCACCCGAAAGTTTCTGTAATGACTCACCTTTACTCAGCAGTGCGGAGACTACTGGCGTGGGCGAGGTTGGTCACACAAGACTATTGGATTACTCCTTATATGAAACAGGATGCGCTCCGGTTCTGCTTTTCTTTGCTCGATGAACTTTTCGCCTCACCTCTTGACGTGAATGTTAACGGCGCAGTTTTCTGCACTCCTTATTCTGAGGACACTTGTTTTGGCGCAGTCGAGAACTCGTAGCGTATTCTTTGGCACCTTTGTGCGTTGGGAAACCCGATTTATATCACGGGGAGACAGACTTTCGCCCCCCCATAAAATGGGGGTGACTGTCTCTTCCTGTGTCACCCCTCGCCGTGTTGTGTCACTTGCATCTTGCCTGCCGTCAGTTCCGTCCGATAATAAAACACCCAAGTTATTTTATTATCTCATCTTAGTCTCCGTATCTCTGCGAGTGCCCGACTGTTCTTGGAGTGCAACCTGCGTATATATATATGTATGATATATATATTTCAGGTTCTCCATCAGGTTATGGTGCCCTTACACGCTTATTTTTACGTACCTCGTTGACTCGTTGACAAGATCGCTTCACGCCCTGTGATTCTACCCGACATCTTTTTAGTACCGACATCAGCCGTGACGCGCTTTCGACATCTAAGGAACCGACATCTTCCGACATCTAATTCCGACATCTGCTTCCGGCGTGATTTTCCGACGGTTGCTTCCGACATCTACGCCTTCGCTTTTAGCACAATTATCAGCTTTCAGCAACACAGGCATTCCGACATCAGCCGTATTGCACTACGCACAACCGTATTGCACTAGCGGCAGCACCGACGTCACGGCATCTTTTATTTCCGACATCTTCAGCCGTTTTCCTATTGCACACCTTCTGGCTTCGTGCTGTGGAAACGACCGTTTTTTTTTTCCAACCTCTTATACCGACATTTACGCCTTCGACACTCTGGCCAGCAGCACCGCTGCTGCCGGAAAATTGGCTTACCGCACGATTTTTTTGACCTCACCGCCGTGTTCCTCGTCAAAATCTACCCCAATTTGACTTTTTCATCGTTCGATTTGGTTATTTTTGGCGAAAGTTACGTTTTCGTTTGGGAACCCTAAGTATTGGGCTCCAGATTTTCCAGCTTACAGCGGCCATGGCTTCGTACCGTCAGCGTTCGCGCATTTCTGCAGTTGCCTCCGCGCTGCAGGTGAATCGACTACGAGAACTTACCCCTGGCTACAGTCTGGTGGTGTCTGGTGGTGCTTATGCACCAGACACCAGAATCGAGTCCATCAACCACATCGTCGACATGAGCTTTGCTGGGGCTAGATTCGCCGGCTGGCCTGTGGGAGTAGTCATCCCCACAGCACATGCATGGGCGTAAGCCCCTAGAGCACGCATCTAGAGACCAACGCAGGCTGAGCCACACTAGTTGGGTTGAGAAAGATCCCTTTGGGTCTCACAAGATGTATGTTTCCTTAGGGTTTCGCCTTTGTGCTTGCCGTAGGATCTTAGGCCTGGCCTGGCAAGTTGGCATCGTGGCACCTCACACCTTCGGGGTGAGGTGGTGTCACGGGGAGACAGACTTTCGCCCCCCCATAAAATGGGGGTGACTGTCTCTTCCTGTGTCACCCCTCGCCGTGTTGTGTCACTTGCATCTTGCCTGCCGTCAGTTCCGTCCGATAATAAAACACCCAAGTTATTTTATTATCTCATCTTAGTCTCCGTATCTCTGCGAGTGCCCGACTGTTCTTGGAGTGCAACCTGCGTATATATATATGTATGATATATATATTTCAGGTTCTCCATCATTATACCCTCGCTCATATCCGAAAGTGTATTGATCATGCACTCTTTTCTGCTCGCTCTACTCGTAAACCGTGTCGTGTTGTGCTTGTGTGCCCGTATTGGGAACGCTGGGATGAAAGAGAGGGTGTCGAGCTGGTTTGTATTCTGAAGAAAAAGACGTTCGCTTTTCTTGCGCCGCAGAGTGCCTTGGGTTTTAAGGAACGCTCAACCGGTGCTAAGTTCGATGTGAGCATACTGCTGATCCAGAACCGCGCGGCAGCGAAACGCCGGCCGGTGACACAGCGGGGGTTGGCTCGGGTGTCCAGAGCGTTCGGATCGGCGGTGAGTGATGCGGGGGTGACATACTCGGCGGACTGGGGAGTTGAATTCTGTTGGCGGGCGGCAGCCCAGGCGAGGCCGCAGGTCCGGGCGTTCGAGGAGGAGCGGCGGGTCCTTGAGCGATTCCGAGTTTTGATGAAAGGGGGAGTGGCGGCGGGCCTCCTGCTTAACAACCTGGGGGGGAAGCCGATGACGGCGGTGCAGAATACGGAGTTGGCATACCAGTCAGAGGACTCGACGGAAGTGACCCGGATCCCACCGGTGACAGAATTTTGGAGGCTGCTGAACGGGATGCCTGGCCTAGCTCGGGGGGTCCTCGACAGGAATGTGGCAGTCGGCTTCGGGGTGTGCCTTTCCGTCTATCAGGAGTGGCTTCGTGCTGAGCGGGATGGGGGCAACTACTCTCTCGTTGAGTTTGACAGCGCAGAGGTGGTTCGGCAAATGAAGCTACGGTATAAGGCGGCGGGTCTGGATCAGGTGGCGACGTTCTTCCTCGATGGCTCTTTCGGTGTTCTTTACCTGATGGTGAAGCATAAAGATGCCTCCCTGTGTGAGAAACGCCGACCCGTCGTGCCCTGTTTTAATGCACCTGACAGGATGTTGCAGAACAGGGTGGGGCGGGCCTTGTTGTGCTTCTTGATCAGCCAGCTTGGCGGACACTTTAACGTGGCGGCTACGCAGGAGATCTCGGGTCAGCTCGGGCAGTTTAATTCGGTGATCGGCAAAGGTGACACTGTGATGGCGGCAAGCTTCGACGTAAAAGAAATGTACGTGATGCTGCAACATACGGTTCTCCTGCAGGTGACAGAATTTGTGGTGAGACTGGCGATGGGCGACAGACCGGGTTTGCTCGTTAACATGAGAGGCAGGAAAGGTGTCGATTGGTATGAGGCGGGTACACCCAGACGTGTTGCGGTGAGAATGCCACCTGCTCAGATCTTGGCGGGCGTTCGTTTTATCCTAGACAATGGGTACCTTTGTGTGGTTGGCACTCTGATTCGGCAGACCAGCGGTATCGGGATCGGTGGCGGCGCGAGCCCTGGCTTAGCACAGTGCGTCTGTGTCTTTGGAGAGATGCAGTGGATGATGTCTCTGGGGGCAGACCGGCGGCTATCGAGCGCGAAGATCCTTGGCACACGGCTTATGGACGATTGCACACTCTTGGTGGCTTGGGACCGTGGCGGAGACTCTGTGGGACGGGAGGCGATGAGGAGAATTTTTACGGGCTATCTTGAGGCGTGCTACCCAGACGGGATGGCGGTTGAACTGACCTCCGATGGGCTCACTTGGGTGTTTAGCGGGATGCAGTTGGCAGTTGACTCTGGCGGCGTGAGCACGAAAATGGTCACTAAAAATGTGCAGGCTGGTGTGACGGAGCGGGGAAGCCTTCTCTTTTTCCCGTTCGTCTCGTACTTTTCCGATTGCAGCAGAGTTCAGAAAATGGCAAGTACCGTGAATGCTTTGTACCGGGTGGAGAGACACTGCTCGAATGCCGGCTTGAAGGCAGCGGCCGTGATTGATGTTTTCCGTGAGCTTCGATGGCAAAGCTACCCGCGGGGTTGGCTCTTTGAGGCACTCGAGAGGATGGTGTCCCGCACTCCTGATGGGTTTTGGCGCCGTCTCCTAAGACGAATGGAGGAGTGTGGTCTTCGGCTGTGAGTGACAGTGAAGAAGAGAAATGAAGTGTTGATTTATGGAGGAAATGGGGCAAAAGAAGAAGAGCAGAGGGGGGGGCAAGCAATGGGTCGGGTGGGATGCAACACAGTGTTCGGAGGGGCTGTGTTGGGCTTGCCAATGGTGGTTGGGAAATGAGGGGCCTTCGGGCCAGTGCACTGGGGTTATCCCAGAATCTGTTTCTGTGTTAGCGTGCTCTCTAGCTTATGACTTGGTGTCTAGCTCCTTGGATTTGAAGGAGCTTTACGAGAACGCCTGGCACAAGAAGCCAGTGCAGGAGGAGGTGCCAAAACGGACGATGCCCGAACAGTTCGAAGTGTTATCCGATGGTCGCAACGTGTTAAGCAAGGACCTTCCGCGGAAACCTCCACAAGAGATCGTGCGCAAGTGCGTGGAGAAACTGAGGGACGTCGAGTCCGTCGATTTCTGGTTCGTCCCGTTGGTCTGTTGCGAGCACCTCGGTTTCATTGTTAGGTCTTGCAAGTATTATGCCTACCTGAGTCTTACCTGTGTGTCTTACGCGTCGGCTACCATTGCAGGTACACGGTGGCCGAGTGTAAAGCAGCGTTGCACCACCTGGGAGTTGAACTTCCTGAACGCCCACTCAAGGAGCCGTTGGCGAAGGCCTTATTTGAAGCGACGGATGTCGCCCGAAAGGCCCACCACGAACATCTCAGAGTCCTTCGAAAAGAAAAGCCGAGCGACGACAGGTGCGGAAACCGGGGAGGAAGCGTCGCCGGGTACGGAGCAGGCCTTGCCTGCAAGAACTTCCGAAGCCGGCGGAGCTGCGCGGGCGGCGCCATCACTCGGGGCTGTAACAGCCACTACACAGGCAAGACGAGAAGGAGCTGCTGCGCGAGGCCCGCAAACCAACGAAGCTATGCCTACTCGACCACAGGCACCGGCAGCACGAGGGCCAGGCGCAGGTGGCCGAGGATGCCCTGCTCCTGCAGCGCCACAGGGAGATCAAGCACGAGCTCCAAGTGACAAGCGTGCACGCAGTTCGCCATTGGCAAAGGCGTCCCCAGGGAGCAAGTCTCCACCCGGGAAGTCTCGACAAGCGCGGGGTCGTGAAAAGGGACGAGTGCTATTCCGAGCGGCCTCTGTGATCGGTCCGACAGGCGCCCTTATAACGGACAGCTTCGCTCCTGACGACGATTGCTTTTTCGAGGATGCAAACCAGATTGCGGAGCAGGTGGAGAACGCGCATCCCCCGGAGGCGGCCACTGGACAGTTCGCAGGCGTCTCGATGGACGAGGACGACGAGGACGACGAGGACGACGAGGACGACGGACGACGACATACCGTTGGCCTACCGTAACCTTCCTACGGACTACACCATCGACATGCTGGCGAAGAGTGCGGGCAAAAGTTTCGCAGTTACCGTGGCCGCGGGCAACGACGGCTGCAGCTTTACTATCCGCTTGCCTGGGAACAACGCCGTGTCCATGCCCATTCATTTCGTTGAGGTCTTGGACGTGGATCTGAACACGAACAGAGTGAAGTGGGGGTTTTGGCTTCCATGTGCGCCTCTGCTTATGCCGAGAACGAGGAGAACAAGCAAACCGTTCTCTGGCTTGAAGAGCTTGTTCGCGGAGAACGCCTTCCGGCGAGCCGCTCCGAAAGTGACAGGTTGGTACGACTTCGATGCGAGCGAGATCCTGACTTGCTGGGACGAACCTCCTGGCAAACCTGCTGTCGGCGGAGTTCCAGGAGGACCTGAAAAGGCAGAACGTCTGAAGGTGGCCAGGGAAAACTTGGCCTCCGAGGCGTTGGACAGGTGAAGGTAAGTAACACAGCCTCGTGCATTCCTCGTGGCACGCACACTAGATTACAATGGCCACACGGCGTGAAACTTCTTGTTTTTCATACATGTAAATATACGGTTTATTTGTGTACAGTCACGTGACATAAGTGTTAGCTACCAAGCATACGTCTCCTCATTGCACGCGCTAGCATCAAGGCTCGGTATCGCGTTTTTTTGAACTTATCGAATAACTCCCGATAAGTCATTTTTTACTATCGATTGATATGAATAACTCAGTCGAACTAATCGATTGATATGAATAACTCAAACGAACTAATCGGTTGATATGAATAACTAAAACGAACTAATCGATTGATATGAATAACTCGGTCGAACTAATCGATTGATATGAATAACTACATCTAGCATGATATATCATGATAATTATCGATATCCCCCGATAACTATCATGATAACGAAGTACCAGACATAGTTCCCTAATAAGTATGTTCTCAAGACTACAATGAACACTGCAAACTGAAGGAAAACAAGGCAATTAGGCAAAATAATATTATATCAACGGGTGTTAATACTAGCCATGAGCGAATGCTCTAAGGTGCCCTCAGACATACACTTCCTCAAGTCAGAATGCATTTGCCCGCAGGCACTAAAAGTCCGCTCAACACCGGCAGTGCTTGCAGGTGCCGCAAGGAACTGGCGGGACATGCGAAACATATTGGGCAACTTAGACTTATGCGACCGCCACCATTCTAGGGGGTCAGCATCCTTGTGGCAAGGAGGCAAGGCACAATATTTCTTGAACTCATCTTTCTCATCTACTTCAGGAACAACTGCAACTACAATCTCTTCCACGTCCACACCAACCGAAGATTGCGCAGCACTCTCAACATTCACTGCCTCATCTTCATGTTCCGCGTCACTATCACTATCAAGAAAGCTAGCCAGCTTACTAATGGTCTTTTTAGCAGTCTTTTCCGGCAGTGGTGACACTGCTTCCTCGCACTTCGGCTCCCAATCCGATTGATAGGCTGACCGCGCCCAACCGAGCACAGTGCCTTTAGAGAGTGTACCTTGCTTCCAGGCATCCAACTTCTTGAACTTCATCGTCTTGTAGCGGGGATCAAGGAAGCACGCCACCGCAAAATCTTCCAGCTTACAATCCATGAGCTTTTCGAAGTACCTGGCGACACAACAGGGTGCATGTGTGCACCTTCAAACGCATGGATATGGACACGAGACGCAAGAGTCTAACACCACGGCCACGCGAGAGAAAAAAAAATAACGTACCGGTTTTCCACTTCTGCACACAGTTCTTTTCTTGCCTCAATCACCAAGTGATTGTCGATCTTCACCGTCTCCCCCTTGTACTTGATTCGGGCATCGTGCTGCAGTTTATTCACCAGGTTCCCAACCACGGGCAAAATGATACCGGCCGTTGTTGTCGATGTCGTTTGAAGCAAGTCAATGGCGCCCGTCGTGATGTCCAATATGTACAAGGACTGCCTCACAATTTCCCACTCGTGCAGCTCCATCTTGTGATCCCCATAACGGCTGCCATCAGGGTTCGCCACCGCCGTGGCGGCTTTCTTGGGGTGCTCCATATCATACCACTGTACCGCCTCCTATCGTTGAAAACAACCAGGAACAAAACTTAAAATACAGCTCAAAATACAGGAGAAGACACTTGCATATTATAACTAGGCTAGACACTTTATTTCAGCATTTCAACAATCAAGCGAGCGTGAAAGAGTAAGTACGGAATACCTGATTTTCGACGTACCACAAAGCTTGGTTACGTGCACCCTTCCAACCACTCCGCGTAGCGTTGTCTTGCGGGGGGGAAGTACTCGGTAAATTGTACACGTCCTGACACTCGTGCAAAAGCTTACGGCCAATCACAGAATGATTGAAGTGGGTTGTCATCCCTCTAAGCTTCGTGAAGGCTTCCTTCACACCAGGCTGTGACAAATACACGAGCACACAGAGTGCCAACAGGTGACAGTTGCACTCGCTTCCATCGAAACATCCCCACCCGCTCACGATATTCGAAGCACTGTCTGACACCGTGGCGTGCACGCAATCGGACACTGTGTCCTCCTTCTTTGTGCCCTCGTCATTGCCCTCGACGTACGCTCCGATGCCCATATCCGCAGCGCACCGCTTAGTCGCCCGCTCGATCTCCACCCCTGTGTGCCTCACGTCACCAAACGGAATGGCCCCAAGCAGCTTCTCCATGTAGTTTCCGTCGTTGTCAATCCAATAAACAAGGATCCCGAAAATAGCGATCCCTCCTTCGGACCACACATCACCAGCCAAGCAAGGTGAGATGCCCTCTAGGGCAAGAGCAAGCAATTGATCCTTAACCTTCTTCTTGCCCTCCACGGATAGTTCCAAAACCTTCTGGATGACGATCTTGTAGCTGGGAGGGATATAGCCCCCTTGGAAGATGAAGTCGAAGATGTCGCGCAACTCCACGTCCGATTCTCCGAGGCTCAACGGCCGTTTATTCCGGACGAGCCAAAGGGCAAACTGCAACGAAGCACGCAACATGAACACAAACCACACACGCAGTTACACATACGGAATGGTTTTAATAGCGAGGTTGTATGTCATTCTATGACACGTTTTCACTTTCATGTTTCGTCTAAAAATGAAAAATAATGGTAAACAACAATATATGGCTATTGAAGCATGCTAATCCAATTCTTTCTTTACTACGTCCTAAACAAACAGCTAAGAAAATAGTTCAGTAAATATGCATGCTCACAATATGCAACGAAGATACATAATGATACAGTAAGGCACATACCTTTTTGTGAAGCTCGTCGCGCTTGGAGGCACCAACAGGAGGTAATATCGCCT
This sequence comes from Cymbomonas tetramitiformis, assembly GCA_001247695.2. Taxonomy (NCBI): domain Eukaryota; kingdom Viridiplantae; phylum Chlorophyta; class Pyramimonadophyceae; order Pyramimonadales; family Pyramimonadaceae; genus Cymbomonas; species Cymbomonas tetramitiformis. The sequence continues at coordinate 12,115 of LGRX02010824.1, forward strand.
CCAAAGTGCCAGCACGAGCTTCGCTTTGAGCAGCATCGGAGGCAGCTTCCACGGAAACGCTGTCCTCGACCATCTTGCAGTACAAATCTTTGTGTATGTGGGCGAGGTGGCTACGCAAGTTGCTCGTGTTGCCACTATACGTCGGCGACATTTCGGGTCCGCAAGCTTTACAGCATACTTCCAATACCTTGTCCCGGTTAGTGGGACACAGTCGAACCAAGTAAAAACACCAGCATGCTGCTTTCCTCTTCCCGCCCTTGCCTTCGACCCAAGGTAGCTCATCTGTGACCTCCCCATCCATTGAGGTTTGCGCAGCTGCACGCAAAGACAAACATAGGCATATCAATACACGCAACGGAGAATTTGAGCGAGTGGAACGAGCACTGAGCAGCCGGATGGCACAGTGAGTGATCACTGTGTATCCACGCGCGCAACGAAGGTTCGTTGCGTGGTTAAAACAAATTCACACACACGCATTTTACGCACGCACCCTGCTCATCAGGTTGCTTTCGCTTATTCTTCCTAGCCTCGGCAATCTCCTTTTCTTTCTCTTCATGCGCTTCTCGGAATGCCTTGATGTCTTGCTCAAGACCCGCGAGGTTCTCGATGGGCTCCCACGTATCAGCATCGTCGCCATACCCTTGCCAACCTATGAGCCAAACGGGTTTGCCTTTCCGTGTCGCCTCCGCCTTGATCTCACGAACGAAGTACTCTACCTCATCGCTGCCATGCCGGTCGAAAGGGTTCTTCTGAGTCCGTTTAGTCGTCCCTTTCCCTTGCGCCAGAAGCGTGACACCGTCGGCGTTGCCGCTACTCGTACTGGTCTTTCTCCGCTTCGGGCCTTTTCCACGCATGATGACGATGCTGGCTTTGTTGGGGGCGAACGGGGAGGACCGGGTATACTCTATGTACTGTTCCAAACGGGCGCCTCAGTGACAATGAGGGGATTTTAAAGGTACGGGGTAACACGCAATTTGCAATATCGATCTGAAAATCGGCGAGGTACAGCCAGTCATTGGGTGGATCATAATAAGGGAGAAATGAGCTGTTCAAAGCTTCGAATATCGATCTTAGGATCGATAAAGTACAATTGGGCATTGGCTGGAAACCATGGGGATATCATGATATATCGCGATATCCACGTGGTGGCTTGGCGTCCCCGCAAAATGCGATTTATCGATTAATCGATTCGAAAAATGGGTTCGAACAAATCGATTGATATGAATAATTGAAACGAACTAATCGATTGATATGAATAACTCAGTCGAACTAATCGATTGATATGAATAACTCAAACGAACTAATCGGTTGATAATGATATCCACGATAACTCGTTTGAACTAATCGATTGATAACGATAAGTCCGATTAATCGATTAATCGGACTTATCGAGTTATCGATACCGTGCCTTGGCTAGCATCAAATATGCGCGCCAGGGTGCAGGTTCTTAACATACGCCCGCAAACTGCGCATCTCCTTTCATCTTCCTGCAGCAGATCGCTTTCCAGCTCTGTCAGGGCACCGTGCGTGGTTTCGCTGTAGCGGCTTCTATTTCGCCAGGCCCGCCACTCCAAATCTGAGTATCGGTGGTAGATCCACCCGCCCTCATACCAGTACACGAGATGCCTCACACCGAACCTTTCGCTGGATCTACGGCCGTGGACGTACATCGGCCAAAAACTCCACCAGTGATAGGTCCTGAGATTAACTGCATGTTGCCCGAAGTCCTCCCAGTCTTCTTCTGCTTGTTTCCGCGCTCGCTGCCACAAGCAGAGAATTAAAGGGTCTTCAGGAACCCATTGGGCTTGTTGTAACTGGCAGTCGCGAAACGTAAAAGTATCGAAAGGCCATATCCAATACTGCAATATTCCAATATTGGCCATACTGGTGTAGGTAGTCTAAGGTGCGGGTTGTGGTTCTATGTCACGAACGCAAGTGTGTGCAAACGACCTCCGGTTACGACTCCTCCAATATATACCCTAAAACCCTGAACCTTGGACGCCCCGATATATCCATGTGCAGCACACCTGTAGGAACACCTGCCGCGGGATATTTTGCCTCTGACGTATTTTAATGTTTCCCGCGAAATAATACAGTTAACCGGTCTTCTTGGCTGCCGAGAATCGTGCTGGAATAGCCTGTTCAGGGCAAATTGACCCGCTGAATGCCCATGTTGGGTCACATGAAGCCTGAGGGAGCATCACCCCTGGTTGTTTTCAGTCCCGAACAACTTTGCCAGCACAATAGCTTTTGAAAATATCTCCTTTGCTGCTCACTTTCGCCCGATGAGAAGTATTTTACTACGTGACCCTCCAAACACCCTAAAATGGGCCATAAATCTGCTGGATCTCTCCCATGTAAGCAAATAGTTGCATTTTTGGAAATGTCAAAATATTACATATTCTAATAGTGCAAAAATCTAACATTTCGTTCTATCACAAACATAAGGCAAAATGATAACTTTCCACACCTAACACGATACTTCCACCTTTCCCGTTTTCTTGCCGCACGCGTGACTCGCGTGGCTACTTTGAAGAGTCAAAAACCAGATTTTTCGAAATTCCTTCAAGGACTATTCAAATTAACCCTCATATTTGTCATTCAGAACCCCAAAAACCAATTTGGCAGACAATTTAATGCTTTCTCATTTTTTTCTCATTTGCGCCCGCGTGTCTCATTTTTGCGATATGGTCGTTTATGGCAGCCGAGGTCTTCGCATGGTCAGCACTCACATGCTTTCAAGGCTGAAGTAACCTTGCTCCATCTTTCTGGGGCGCCATGTTTATCTTGTCACAAACTGGAAAGCTGCATCTCAGAAACTGTCTCAGTGCAACGAAGTGGGGGCTGTGTTGGGTTTGCACTGGTGGGGTGGAAAATGAGGGGCCTACGGGCCGGTGCACTGGGGTAGTGAACCTGGTTGGTGAGTTCTGGGTGAGACTTTGTTCAGTTGGTATGGGATCTACTATCTTTTTAATTTCTTTTATGTTGAGAATTTCAACTGTCTTACACACTCGTGGCAGTTTTTCAGAAGTTTTTACGTAAGACACTTTTGTCACTTTGTATTACAAAAGCGTGGAAGATTTTTAGAACTTATTACGTGAGACATTTGATTGAGGCTTTCCGGCTCACTGCCTTGGTGACAACCCAGTTGCTTTTGAGTTTTGTATGGTGCTAGGCTATCTGACTATGACGGCATAACTGCTTGAGAAATTATTTGCCAGCTCGCCTAGAGAGAAATCAGAGTATATCCCAACTGCCTATGACTGTACATCTTATCACTTTGGTCAACAGCAGCTTGGTTCTTCGCACCATATTAAGTCAACATTGGGACTAACATTTTAGTTCTTGCAAAGCTCACTGAGGAAGGTTTGTGGCTCAAACCGAAAAGCTTATGAGTAGCCAGCATTAGCTCCGGTATTTCATATCGTTATTTGTACAGAGTATTTTTGGTTTTTATATTATTATCTCAGTACGACTTTATCACAACTGTTATCGCAAAAGCTACTTGTTCTAACTTGCTGTTTTCGAGCCGTCACTGCGGTCGTACTTATCACACCACACTACTACGTGCATTTTTCGAGCACATACCGTATTACAGCGGAAGTTTATTTTTTATAACCGTGGTATCAAATATACAAGTGTGGGTTGGGAGCTAGGAAGCTGCTGTGTGTAGGGAATGTGAGTGATGGCAGCGCCTCGCTGCCATAGTAAGAAGCAAATGCGTGTTTGATAGCGATGCATAATATGCACGGTGAGTGTAGGAATCACTGTGTGTGGTTTGGCAGCGAGCTGCCGTGAGCAGGGCATGTGTAGAGTGGCGGCAGCAGGGCGCTGCCGTAATAAAGAAATGAGTGTGCGCCGGCAGCGATCCCGCTGCTGTGAGCATCGTGAATGTGTGATGGCAGCACGGCGTTGCCATACTAAGCAAATACGGCAACGCAGTGCTGCCATGGTCAAAGCAATACGTGCATGCAGCGAGGTGCTGTAAGCAGGGCATGCGTGATGTGACGGCAGCGCGGTGCGGTCGTGGTATAGCAAGGCGTGTGGGTCACCAACTAGTTGACGCATGCAAGCCATGTGAGTGACGGCAGCGCGGCGGTGTTGTGATCAAGAAATGTGTGTGCCGGCAGCGATCGGCTCTGAGCATGGCATTCCATATTACATGCAGATTGGTCAAAAAAGCACTATATACTAAGATCAACATGCATGCGGTGTCGATGCGGATTGTGTGGAACTTGTTTACTTATGTAATGTGTGGCATGTAAATGAGATGGTTGGATGAGAATCGATGTTTGTATGCAACGCGTTATTATTTGTTTTGCTTGTTGATGGTGACGTGATGGTCATTGAGTCAATATAATTGAGGTATATAGGTATACCAAATAGGTCTCTCAGCATGTATACATATAATATACATATACTATATATTAGCAAGCTGCTATGAGCGCGGTATGTGTGTGAGGGGAGTTCGGCGCTACCGTGGTATCAAAGATATAAGTGTGGGTTGGGAGCTAGGAAGCTGCTGTGTGTAGGGAATGTGAGTGATGGCATCGCCTCACTGCCATAATACGCAAATACGTGTGTGTGTGTGTGACAGCAGTGCGTTGCTGCCATAATATGCAAGTGAGTGTAGGAATCACTGTGTGTGGTTTGGCAACGAGCTGCTGTGAGCAAGGTGTGTGTAGAGTGGCGGCAGCAGGGCGCTGCCGTAATAAAGCAATGCGTGTGTGCCGGCAACGATCCCGCTGTTGTGAGTAGCGTGAACGTGTGATGGCAGCACGGCGTTGCCATACTAAGCAATTTAGTGTTTGCTGGCAACGCAGTGCTGCCGTGGTCGAAGCTATACGTGCATGCAACAAGGTGCTGTAAGCAGGGCATGCGTGATGTGACAATGCGCCTGCATCCAAGGGCGTCCCGCCCTTGGATGCAAGCGGCAGCCTAGACGCAGGTACAGTGGTAGACCCACCCTTCGATGTAGGCGCACTGGTAGATCCCACCCTTATATACATGTATATACATGTCTCGGTGGCTACTCGTGGTGTACACATCACGTTATATGACAAACGGGATGAATTGTCTTTTAGAGTCGATAAGTTCCCTCACGGGTTCTCGAACTTTTGTGTCACTATATGCTCACCATGGCAGAGACTCTATTGGTTTCGCTTTTTTTGACATGGCAGTGCATACGGTTTTGGGCCCGAAGCTTGGTTCACCAGATTCTGCCATGAGTCGTGTATGTGTGCTCGATAAGACGAATACGTTCCTGCACTACACGTTATGCAATATGTCTTGGGAGACCCCTGCAAATAATGCGGCCAATACGAAAAATATGAAAGAGAAAGTCAACACCTTCGGCTATTGCGCCTTAGGCGGTGGAAGCGTAATAAACATTTTCAGAGATTTAGGAAGATACTGGATACTTCCAGTACGATTACCTAATAAAAATTCCATCAATAACGAATGATGTCACTATAGCATACGGTGGCAGCCTGATACGTGATGGCACACGACGGTTGAGATGATACATGCATGATATGATTGTAACCCTTGGTCACGAACTGTATGGCACGCTACCCTAGGATGGGTACGTGATGGTGTATTGCAGCAACGTGTTGCGAAGGTACCGGGTTGATTATCTACATGCATTGCATCCGGAGGATCCGAAATCCTGTATGAAGTCGGTAATTATATATACATAAAAGACAATACAGGAGGGTTAACAGCGGCACGTTGTACAAAACGTTTGCAATATTCGATGCGACGTGTTGACGTGTACAGCCATGGCTTATGAGCTATATAGTCTTCCATCAATGCATACAACCCAGTATCATCCGCGTGTGTAAACGAGCAAGCTGTATCCAAAGCTCGGCTCAGGACGACACGGATACAATACACCTACCATACACGAAGTCACGACGTGTTTGTAAGTGGCCAGTGCGACTATTGCTAGCATATTGCAAGTATAGTATATACATACGCACGTGCGGTAAACGATCCATTCTTAACGACCACGCACAAGTTCGGCTTCGAGACGTCATTTTCCAAGGGTACGCGTTATCGAGACAGCTGCCTACATGCATGTGTTAATAAGACAACATGCATTACTGCACGTGTACTGTACGAATAATCACGTGGTGCATGCTAATATAGTCTGGTATGCAGCGACTTTCGCTCATACCTGCTGTATGTGTGTTTCACGCCGTGAATCACTTCGTGTGTAGCCTTGTTGGCCCCGTCGCGCCGGGGCACGCGTCGTGATTATCACGGTCTGGTTTGACAATCGGATGCCTCTGTTGCTTGGCACATATCGCACACTGCGTGGTGGTAAGCCAAAGTGAATAATATGTAGACCCCACCCTTGAATGCAGGGGCACTGGTAGACCCCACCCTTCTATGCAGGCGCACTGTCACAATGGCATATATCCATTGTTGAAGGTGGTTTATCTGTGTATTATGTCTTGTAAGAGAAGTGGATGGGAACACGAGGCATACGTAGTCTTAGATTGAACGTTCTGGAGGACGTGTCATTTGCATCGATTATGGACACTGCATGTATCATGTACGAGAATCTGGTGCAGCGGAATGCATTTGTTCCACATTCATTGGCCTCGATGCACGTTGCCCAGAATGTACCTCTTTGCACGGAAGTGTCGGGGAGGTATTTTCTATTATGCATGCCAATATATGCTTGTTCGAGTTGAAGAGGATACCCTTAATTCGGCATCTCTCACCAATGGTCCGCGGATATTTTCATACCGAATTGCAGTGAAGTTGGATAACATTGTGGAGAAGGCTGAAGCTGAGGGTGGGGCGAATGGAGCTCGTATACGTGCGTCACATGGTAGTGGCAATTTCGTTTGTACTCTAGAGTTGTTATCGGACAGCTTGCCCATAAAGCCTGCAATGGTGTCCGAGTGGAATCGTGGTCTTATGCAAAGTGCCACGTGCGAGCCGGCATCACATCGTGCGCATCGGCGTGGTTTTGCGACACGTGGTTTGATACGCGCACTGAAGATGAATAATGGACTGGGCATTTCGCCAGTGGTTGAAACAGGTATTCGTCGTGCGGGTGGTTGGACGATAGCAGATGGTAGTCGTAATCCATTTCGGGATACCTACCAAGGTATTATCCTCAACAACCATGTAAACCGAACTGTGCTGTCTCTTGGAATTGAGGTAGCATGTGTGCAGTCTGAGCTGCCATCTTATTCTGTCAACAATGATTTATTGGTGAGTTCTGCGACTGCCAAGGATAATAACGCCACCTTGTTTTTGCCATCATGTAGTGCGACAACTGACATTTCTGGGAATTACGATGTTAATACTTCATATTCTTTGACAGCGCAAAATTTCCATTCTTCGGTGCAATGGGAGCAGCAATATGTTGAGAATCGTGTTGCGCACTTCACTTATGCTGACTTGCTTACAGATCCTCGGATGCAATTGTTGGTTGATCGGTATGAAGAATGCATGTGCCGTCTGGTTAAAACTGTAGAGAATGATAAAACCGTCTTTCCTAACCAACGGTACCAGCCTTTGCCAGATGCGATCACGAGTTTTCTGCAATTGGTGCAAAATCAGTGTTGGTTGCGTGCATTTGCTGCTTGGACTGCACTTAATGTCCTTCTCAGTGTAGAGGTTAGTTCACTCATAGAATTACATCAGGTTTTGCAAGCTGTTGATATTGATGCGGGAGAAGCTCAGATTGCATTTGAATCTATGCTCAAACGTGAAGCAGATGAAATAGAGCGTTCATTTGAGATGGCGAATGACAGGAGTGTGCCTATTGCTGAAGTAGATCCCTCTTGGGTACCAGTGAATCGGCTCAATTGGGAAATGTTGAATCGTTCTTCTATTCATCGCAGCAAGCTTCATCCTTCGGGTGTTATGAGTATAAATGGTGGACGTACATATCTAGCTCAAATACATATGGATGTTCCAGAGCGCATACGCATTCGGCGAAATGAGGCTAGTAATGGCGTCGCACGAACGTGGTTGTTTTTATGGGTTCGGTTTGTACTGAAGCAGATGCAATTCTAGCTATCGATATTGTGTTTTGTCAATTGTATGACATTACCTCAGTTGAGTGTGAGCATTATGCTAAACTGTCGTCCCCTGCAGCGATATTCTCAAACTGGTTGATGTACAAGAAATGTGGCATGCACCCATATATTTGTGTACTGCGATCAATACGAAATACATGTCGCCGATGACCTTTTTAGATGAATGTATGATTTTGAACGTACATTTGTCATCTATGGTTTCTATAAAGTAGTTATAATAAATACGTATTAGTGTATGGATTTTACGTGGATATGTTGCATGACACTGCATTAAAATGTAAATTATGAATGTTTCTCCAGTGGTTTAAGTGATGATTTTCTGAGTGCTGTAATTCTAAGTACAAGGTCATGGGGCATATATATGAAAAGTATGTCTGTATGGAACAGGTAGGCACGCACGGTCATAATTACAAGTTGATATGGGTTGTTCTTGTTTTAGATTCGGTATGTACTTCGTGTAAATATCTTCATGTCGGGTAAGATCAATCTTATGTTTATGTTTTAGCCGGCACAGGCTGGAATTTAGGTTAAATGTTATCAAATATTGAAAATGTATATTGAAAATAATATTGTATGCCGCCACTGCTGATGATTACTTAATATTCGACATGTGAGCGGAGGGGAGGTGGCCGCGGTGAGTGTCAAATTCGGGATGAATACTGAGTGACTGCGGGGTGGTGCGGTGGGGATGGGATAAGGGGACGAGTGGGAATTATTTGTTAGATGACATTGTGGGTGGTAATATAAAGCCAGTGATTTGTGTATGAGATTGTATAAGCGCTACATATATATGTATATATATATATATATCACGGACCGTGGTTTCACTTCTTCCATCAATGAGAAGATTTGTGTGCATTATTTGTTTTTCTTCTTTATTTTCAGATGAGAGGAATATATGCACCTTCGGTGCGATCAGGTTTATTGGGGTTTATCGACATCGACATCGCGCCACGTCACATCGCCAAAAGAGCGCCACTAAAAGCAACGGGACTTGATCCATCGCCGTATGCGGCATGTTTACCCATTACCCACAACATCGTCTCATAGCGAATAATTGTATCGGTGATATGCACAACATCTGTTTTTTATATAATTATAGATATGCACCCTCGTTGTGTAGGAATTCATCAAATCATGAAATATAATTATATACATTGTGACATAAATGGTACATGTATGATGGGCATCCCAGCATGGTATGATAAGAACAGTCGTCGAAAAGTCTTATACCTGACTATATTGAGTTCCATTTCTTCCTCATCCTTGATGTAAATCATCGTAACGCTGATTGGGTGCACGTTGTTTATGGGAAATCCAGTCAGACATTATAAGGCGATGAGTGCCGCAGACAAGATGCTAAAAAGTGTGCCGCGATACACACCAGCGCGCGCGTATGGCTGGCATAAGTATAATAAACAATTTCCAGAGAGTTGACAATATCAGTCACGTCTCGTTGGTGTAACTATACACATAAACATGAAGATGTTGATATATCCTGTAAAGTGAACACTGCTAAATCTGGAGCTAATCAAGCTTTGGCATACACACAGGTTCTGCTATGATTTGCATAGTAACATTCTAGTTTCCGCCCGGTGATGAGACGTATACTTGTGCGCGCCTGCATGCAAAGAGTTGCGGTGCATGTATGTGAGCAGATCACGGTCAGTGTGAAATAAATACAAATGTATAAATCTCACAATCGTCAGCAATGCAAGGATGAATGCTCAGACATATCATATAATTAAAATCTGGAGGTGAGGAGGAAAATTTATTACCCTCAAACCTGTAATAATGAATATCCGAGTCATCATTGACATCTATATCCTTCGTGTATAAATGCTCAAAATTGAAATAATAAAACATGTAATATCTCCACCCCGATAGTAAATCAAGGGGTATGCACAGCATGGGTCTGCACAACATCAGTAGTGTTGGCGATGCCATTTATGATATGCAAGAAATATAGCTTGCAGATTTACGACATGCGTTTAATGCCTAAACTAAATATGTGTGTCGTCAGAATAAGCGTAACCTGCATACATATGGGCGTTGTTGGTTGCGCATGGCGTCAAAAGTTGCGATCGATGCAGGCTTTGACGTCTGTAGGGACCCAGAACCTATGGCGCCTATATATGACAACGTTCCCAGTATTTCTAAGTTTTCCGAATGCCTTCCATCTTTTGCTAAAACCATGCAATACACGCCGCTTGATGCCGTTAAGAATGAAAGCTTGTTTTAGCACATATTCGTAATCGTCACCAATCCGACCTTCTCGCTTATTTCTGCCTATGCGACATTTCGGCGTTCCTCGCATGTGACGTTCTTTATTGCAAATCACGGTTTCGTTGTTGAACAAATACTCAAGTCGTTCCATGATCGGTACTAGCGCGTCTAGATGACCAAGATAAAACCCATCAGTATATCCGGATCCATCATTGTTGTAACTTGTGAATGCAATGCTTGGATTCAGCTCAGCCTCGCGAACGTCATGTATTGATATGCTATCAGTGATGAGAACATCGCTGGAAATTACCACCGCGGCAGCATATCTAGTAGCGTGGCGTCGAAGGAAAGACGCAACCATATACTCACTATACAATTGTCGAAACGCGTTTTGGATCGTCTTTCGGTCGTATCCGGAACCGAACTGGAATCTGGCGTTTTTGAAATTGTTGTTCTGTATATACTGGTCGGCATCAACTTGCATCACTTGTTCGAAAATGGTACAATCGTCTTCGAAAACTTTGGTTCGACCATCCGCATCGTGTACGTCAAAAGAACGACTCAAAACAAGCCCATCGACCAAAGCATCCGGCGGCGGAACTAAATCAAATACATATTCATCAACTTGATATCCATGAGCTTTAAGAACTTGCACAATATGCATATCTTGCCGCGGCCAGGTGCAACCGCGAGCTCGCGAAAATACTCCCACACGTACAACCAAAATTTTCGACTGGCTATTTGTGAGAGATTGATTTCCTGATGGATACTCGCAACGAGAGATGTACGCCTCGTCTATTACCCATCCTTCATGCCCCGTTAATAATATCGCTGTCGACAAATGGGAAAGGAATGCGCATACCGCAAGGATTATGAATGGCAGTCTGCGCAATACAACGAGTGGCGCACTACACTCTTTTCGCTTGCCATTTCGTGCACTCAGCGCATTCATTAAGAGCGTATGCACAATCCACAAAATGTTTCAAGATTCGTCAATGCGCGACCCTTGATTTGTGCCGTATAGCTTGCCGCATTGGTTGCTTGCTCATACCACTGTGTTTATCTGTTACGGGTTGTTAAACAATGCCGAAGACCGAAAGCGCGAACACCAACGGAGACGAAGCAACCAGCCACCCACTAGACCAAGGGTGTTCCCTTATAAGCGTTTCCTCAAGCGTTTCGTCATGTCTCCTCAAGTCGGTGGGAGGGGTGAGGCAACCAGGGTACATAGCTTACCGGGATTGGCCGGCCTCGGGGGATCGGGGCTCCCAGGGGAGGGGGCCGCATGTTTTTCGTCGTCCCCAGGGGGCGCGAAGCGCCCAACGTTGGGACGCGGAGCGTCCCCCAACGACGTTGGCCCCGAAGGGGCCTGAAAAAAATGATGGGGGGCGCGTAGCGCCAAACGTTGGGACGCGAAGCGTCCCAACGATGTTGGGCACGGAAACGAGAGAGGGGCTCGGGGGCGCGAAGCGCCCGCGTGATGGCCCCGAAGGGGCCTAAAAAAATGGGGGGGGCGCGAAGCGCCCGCGTGACGGCCCCGAAGGGGCCTAAAAAAATGGGGGGGGCGCGAAGCGCCCGCGTGATGGCCCCGAAGGGGCCTAGAAAAATGGGAGGGGCGCGAAGCGCCCGCGTGATGGCCCGAAGGGGGCCTAAAAAATGGGGGGGGCG
>LGRX02010825.1:0-22093 GCA_001247695.2 Cymbomonas tetramitiformis
TGTCACCCCGCTCTCACCTACAGCACGCATCCCTGTCACCCCGCTCCCACTCTCAGGATTTGTTCCTTAGTCCCTGCTCCCATGCAACTACACCCCATGCTCAGCACTTAGTCCCTGCTCCCATGCAACTACACCCCATGCTTCGCATTCGTGCCGCGGGACGCATCAACCACCAATCACACATCGACGAATCAAGGGAAGCCCGTGGGACGCATCAACCACCAATTACACATCGACGGATCGAGGGAAGCTCGTGGGGCGCATCAACCCGCCAATCACACATCGGCCGGATCAAGAAGCCGTGGGGCGCATCAACCGCAATCACCACATGTATTGGATCAAGGAAGCCGTGGGGCGCATCAACCACACCAATCATACATCGACGAATCAAGGAAGCCCGTGGGGACGCATCAACACCAATCACACATCGACAGATCAAGGGAAGCCCGTGGGACGCATCAACAACAATCACACATCGACAGATCAAGGGAAGCCCGTCGACTTTGTCGGACAAGCAAAGGGCGCAGCCCTAAATGGCTGCACTAAGCACAACGCCTTCAGCACCTCATCTTCTCCATCTCCGCCTTCAGCCGCGCGAGCTCCGCCCTTAAGCTCTCATTCTCTTGCCTGCATGTTCAGGCCAGATGTCATGAGTCCAAAGGATAATGACATAAAGACAGTAGTGAGGGTGCCTACGCTAAGAGCCCAAGCCTCGGACTCCAGAGCAGAGACTATCGCCCGAGTGCTAAGAGCCCAAGCCTCGGACTCCAGAGCAGAGACTATCGCCCTGGCTTCAGCAGAGCCCAAGCCTCGACTCCAGAGCAGAGACTATCGCCCGGAAGTGTTGAGAGGCCCAAGCTCGACTCCAGAGAGCAGAGACTATCGCTCAGTGCTAAGAGCCCAAGCCTCAGACTCCAGAGCAGAGACTATCGCCCGAGTGCTAAGAGCTCAAGCCTCGGACTCCAGAGCAGAGACTATCGCCCGAGTGCTGAGAGCCCAAGCCTCGGACTCCAGAGCAGAGACTATCACCTCAGTGCTGAGGAAATAAACCGCGTCAAACATGCGACTGCTCAAGTGACCGCGCGCCGTGTGCGCAACACAGCAGTTTGCAAAGCCCACGCGCACGCCTCGAAGTGCTCACAGCCCGTGCGTGCACCAGGGGAGTCGGCAAAGCCCGCACACACAGCAGGGGGGGGAAGATGGCATTCACCTTGCAGTTTGGAATTGGGAATTTTGTCCCTCGGCCATGTCGTGCATCTTGTTGTTTAGCTGTCATTCCTCCACCCTCCCCAAACCCGGAGCAGATATCACAGGTCTGCAGGTCAGAAGGTAAACAAGTGTCAAGTTTGTGAGCTTGGCTAAAATAGTGTCAAATACACAAACCAGTTTCGGTGTAAAGCGCGGAGTTTGGCATCGAATATTCAGTTATAACTATTTTGCCGTTCGTCAATTCCATAGAGTTGGGTGGGTGGCAACTCTGGTACCTTGTCCAGATCGCCGCGACGTTTTTTCTCTAGCATCAAGGACGCACTTCCGAAAATCTTTTTTTCATCGTCTGTGCAACACGACACACCCAATCTGCCAACCTCACTTAAAACCCCAAAAGGGCTAACCTTTTCGTCGCACAACAGCTTGAAGCTTCTCCAATTCACAGTGCAGTGAAATGGAAGTGGTGTCGGCTGCAAACTGGGCCTTGGTGACGGGAAAGCTCAGGTATACAAATTAGGGCCCTTGGTGACGGAGCTCAGTCGCTGCAAAGCCAAAACTGCAAAATTGGGCCTTGGTGACGCAGGAAAGCTCAGTCAAGCTGCACCACAATAAAACTGAATGGGCCTTAGTGACGGGAAAGCTCAAGTCGCTGCATAGCCAAAACTGCAAATGATAAAGCAGCAGCAGGCCATACCGTTGTGCAGCTTGTGTTTCAAGCTTTCGATAAGTGAAAGCGCATCAGCGAGGCTCGTTCGTAAGCCATCTATCTCAGACTGCATAATGCGCTTTATCTGCCACATGCATCGCACATACGTCTCTCAACCTCGCCATTTTGTTGTAGCATAGTGATGAAGGACTCTACCTCCCACAGTGACAGCAGCTGTGGGTAGACCACAGGAATCGTGATGATAGATTCCGGGAGCGACAGTTCACACCGCCGGTAAAGTTTGGCTAGAGTCCACCGCCGCCGTTCCCCACTGTCACTTCAAGGTGAGCCGGTTTCCCCACAACACGTGGCGCAAGGCAGATAAAAAGATGTCAACAAGGCGAAGATGCTGAGCTTGATGTAAACGTGCAGGAAGATAAGGCATCACTAACACAAACAATGGATGGCACCCGAAAGATAAGTAAATCTAGAACAAACGATAAAAGTACCTCATCAATAATGGCACCGTACTGAGCTGACTGATCAGCAATGCTCTTCACATGAATCTCGAGCTCGTTGTTCAGCAGATCTCCCAACAGGCACTGAAGGAACCTCCGGACAGAATGGCGGTCAACAATCACAAGGCGAGCTGTAAAGTGAGTGACAAGAAGAATCTTTTTCAAAATATCAACCTGGCTAACACAGAAAAATCTGTGTTGGAAAAGCAAGGTCACAACGAAATATGAGATTACTTGAAGAAGACAATGAAGCGTCGCAGTGGGGTCCCCGAAAGCGGTAACACCATTATCACATTTTCAAGCAATTTCTCATCGATCTTTTGAGTCAGCAGGTCAGAAATAGAGGTCAATGCAGGTGCACCATATCCCCTCAGGTGCCAGAGGCGGTCAAGGCCACTTGAAGTCACGATTTTCGATAGGTGTCAGAGGCGATATGCGTCAGTTCCCCTCCTTTCGCGCTGACGTTTTACGCTGTGGTGTTGAGAGCGCTAACCAAAAGGAACGAGATGCAGAGCAGCAAAGCGAGCAGTACCACCTGCTGTGCTCTAAGTGTGCAAGGACCCTGCAGGTGCGTTGTGCAAATATGGCGAAAAAGCGTTCAGGGTGCGGCTAGCTTAGGGTTCTGATCATAACCTGGCAGAGCATGAATAAAGGCTTCACATCGTGCACCGTCCTGTTCCATGCAAAGCAAAAGGGTGCTGATAAAGGCAGAAGAGCCAGCCATCTACTGCACGTACGTTTGGTGTTGACCCAACAACACAAACATGGCTTCTGATTGCGGAAGTGAAAACACACCATCAGCGCGAACAAGAATTTAGCCTCGACTTGTGATGTCACGATGCATAGCACTATCATGAGATTCTAAACATCGCATAGAAGCTGAGGGTATCGGAGAGTCCTCGACTTTCAATTTGTGAGACATGCATCAACTCAAGCCATCTATCGAAGCAAAATTAATGTGGCGGCGATGAAGATGAACGAACCCCAGCTATCTCCGTCACTTATGTCCGATGGAATCGGTGCCGACGAAATAAAGTACACTCGTGTAGAAGAAGCAGTATGACGCAATTATATGAAAAGAGTTCACTCTGGCATATGAACACAGCTCCACGACTTGCCTGGGCTTCCATCTGAGTCTATAAATCAGAAATTGTGACGTACCTTGGTCGCAGCTGACGTGTCCACACCAGCAACTCGTACGCGTCCATTTGTGAGATAGGTGCCGGGCACCAGTAACTAGAGAGCTGCAAGTGGCAGAAATCGGTTTAATATCATCGTCTCCAGTCCAAGGGTATCTTCTTTGGGGAAACACCGTTCTTTCCCGTTTCGCTCCCGGAAAGAAACACCGCTCCTACCGCCAACTTTCTTTCCTAAGGGAAAACAAATCCTTTCTTTCGGGAAAGTAAGACCTTTCCTTGTTGTGTTATTTTAGTCCATGAAACCCTTACGAGGGCAGTATTGAGCTGTACCTCTGAACTCATATCGTTAGAAAACTAAAATGCTGGTTTCTTCGTGGTCCTAAAAGTTGCAAGTCAATCCAAGGCGTAAAATGATCCGAACAGGTTTGACCATTACTTGCACCTGCTGCAATTTAGAGCACATGTTTCAGATGCATTTAGCAGCTCGGTGAGACAGCCAGTGGTCTTCTCAAGCCCTCACACAGCCGTGTGTGAAGGCATCTTGAGCAACGTATTGCAGTGCGAAGCTGTATATATAATGAATGTCAGCAGAAATGGCCCACAAACAGACCTGTAAACTTGCAACAAACAGAAACCGGAACAGCGCTTAGGCAGCCATTTTGTGGTGCTGATGCCTCGACGGAACCATGCTGCAAAAGGAATTATGTGGATCTGCACATGGATGTTTTGCCCAAAGTCGCAGTGCAAACCCACGAGTAGGGCACAGTTCCAGAGCTCAGTGCAAACCGTATAACCGCGCAGGGACCCGATATTTCTAAATCACCAAAATGTTAGGCAAGTCTCAGTAAAGTAGAAGATGCCGGTTCGGGATAGCTCAAGAACAAGAGAGGGGCCGAGCCCTGATTGCAAGAGCTTTGAGTCTCCAAGCCCAGACCGAAGCAGGATTAAAGAAAATTGTATCGATGTGGGACAGGAGTACGAGTGTGAGCGGGGAAAATGGTGCTAGAACAGTGGGCACCTTAATCCTCGCAGTCTCAGATTGGTAATCCACACTTGTGTGAAAGTCCTTGCTGCTCGTATCACCCGCAGTTAACGCCCTGGAGCTCGGCGATAAAGCTGGCGTGCGTTGGGAAGATTGCGAAGACGTGGTTTCTTTCTCCTGCAGCCATTCCCCTCAAGGTGGCACACAAGAAAGCTCGACGAAGTTCTCACAGCGATGCTTGCAGAGAAGGGACTTAAGAAGTCACGTGTGCGAAAGCTTGTCCGAAGTCATTCACCCATGTTGGCTAGTAGGAGAATGCAGTGGCCGCAAGCTCTCTCAATGCCATCCATCTCTTCAGCACAAATGCACCGGCCAAGCCAAGATGGCAGGCAACTCAGCAGGAATAAAATGCCGACATAGAATATTCAGTTGTATGATCTTGTCTGAGCAGGCACGCAACATAGAATATTCACTTGTATGATCTTGTCTGAGCAGGCACGCAACATAGAATATTCAGTTGTATAATCTTGTCTGAGCAGGCACGCAAAATAAGCGTCGAGGCACTATGAAGGTAAGGTCAAGGGTGTGTGAAAACATGGACAAGGGTTTGGTGGAGCAGTGAGATCGGTTGTTTGCATTGCTAAAGGGTTTGACTGCGTATTTGCCAGAGTCGCTAGGTGTTAAGGGCTCTCAAAATAGCCACTTACAAAAGGTATGGAACTGCGGGAAGAGGCCGGGATGGAAGTAAAGACGCGGAGCGATTGCGCACCGTTTGGTATGTAAAGAAGCTGCGCACGAAGTGTGGACTCCAAACCTGCCCGTGCGGCAAACCGCAGTCAGCGCAACTAGGTAAGGGTTGCACTGGTATATAGCTTAGCTGGTATTTAGAACACAAGTGATGTCACCGCAACGTTTTGTAACGCGCATAAGTTGGGTGATGAAATCGAGCGGTGATAACCAGTATTTGAGCGATACAGCCGCGCTTCAGGTGTGGGAAGCTGAATTCGAATCCCTCAACACGGTTTTGGTGTTCCTACTTTCTGTGCCCCGCCACGCTCTGTGTCACACTGGACCACGCACTTGAAGCGAGTATGCAGGTGGGTGGGAGTGCTGATAGTGCATGCAGAGGGAGAGAGGAGACGGAGAACGCGGGGAAGATAAACGGGCTTACCCCGTAATCGGTGCTGAGGTGGATATTGTCATAGTTCCAATCGACCATCACGTCGTAGTGCTCCACAGACAACTTAGGACCAATTTTCTGCAATCTGCGGAAGCATTTCTCACGCGAAAAGTCACCCCTGCTGCTTTGACACGCGATGACTTTTTTGAGCGCAATGAAAAGAGTACAATTTGGCAGGCAAGCTGCGGCGAAGCGAACTTTGCGAAGCGACGCACTAGTGGGCGTTCCCTGAAAAGTCGCCCTTGTGTGGACGACAAATACGTCAGTTTGAAATACAGCTACAAAACATATGCTTGGGCGAAAATCTGGGGCTAATGCCAATAGGTAAGAACTGTCTGACTACCTGCCGTAGCTCGATACAGTTACTTGAGGGAAGTGATAACGTCCGTAGGTCTTTCCGCGAGCAACATCGACGAGGCGAGGATTATTGTCGCGCTCTTTTTCAGCTCGCGCCTTCCCAAGCACTGGTAACTTAAAGTCGTCGATCTCATCATCGTCCATCTCAACACCGTCGAGGAGGGCAGTCACGTTGGCGGGCTCTAAATGCGTTAAGCTTTGTCTATCCACCTGGTAACGTCGACAAGTAAGGAAGAGACTCTCGAACGAGCAAACAGTCAACTCTGTGAATACGCTCGGTGACTCTAAATTACTTGTCCTGGACACACATCCGAGTGCTGAGAGTTAAAACCCTTGATGAGAGGGCGCACCCTGGTGGGCTGAGTGTGCTCTTTTCCAAGCTTAGGTGTAAGTGGCACCAACGTCGGCGCACTCGTCACACTATGGGGCGGATATGCACCCGGCATATTTCTCCCATTGCCATCGGTTGACGGCAGAGGCCCTGACTTGCTTAAACTGCTAATCATCCCTTGCGATTCTCGCTTCATTTCCCGTCTGGACATCTGGACAGCAACCAGAGCAATCCACTCCGAAACCGCGACAAATAATTGCGGTATTTGCTGCCAGCTGAGATGTAAAAGCAAATTGTGCGTTACGTCTTCATTAAATTTTGCTTCGGATGATTTTTTAAAATAGTTTGTCCGTCCCGGCACTGTATGCGGTATCGGATTTGTATTGGAATTATACCGTCGAGCGTCGCGTCGTGTTGATCCGTACTTTTTTTAAAGAGCGTCTACAGTTTCAGTGTCAAGTGTGTTTATACAATATCTGATAGTTTAACTTTATCTGTCGATGTGTATGATTTCAAAAATGATATCGTTGATTCATTCGATGGATATGATAGAATGGTACCAGGCGCTGCGCTGTCGATCTCCACTACTGTACAGTACAGTAGGCCATCAGATCATTCAATGATATCATCATTCGATTACAAATACAGTATGCCAATACAAGCCTAATTGTGGAATTATTAGTCGGCCCCTGAATTATTTGTAAATTAGTCACTGAGGCATTATTTAATTATTTTAGTCGACCGATCCAATAATTGTGACTAATTAGAGAGAATACAGTAGTAGTAATCTTACGCTGCACGCTATGGGCTTCAGCCCGTATGGGCAAGACGTTGGATCTTTGGGCGAGGATTGCGATCCAACGTCTTGCCTATACGAGCTGGGACGCAAGACGCTAGGAATTCAAGCTTCAAATTCGCGACGCAAGGAATTCGCGCTGAATTGTTCAAGCCAAAAGTGAACCGCCGACTGTGGACTCAACTTGACTGGGCTGGAATAATAATAATAATAATAAAACATTTACGCTAGCAAAGGGGACAAAGTCCTGAGAGTGCGGTATCCCTGCAAAGCAGGCTAGTGAAAACACCAGGGGCTACTCCCTCTGCTATAGCGCGCCCACAAAAGGGCTCAGCCCACTTTTCAGCAGGGTGACATCTAGAGAAAAAGCTAAGTGCTAGGCGATAAAAAACTCTAGAAGATGGAGAAGCAGTCGTGGCCGGCGGTGGGTGGAGCGGGTGGCTGAATTTGAGCGGTGGGGAGGGAAGTCGAAGAATTAAGGGGGTTTTGGAGACGTTGTGGAAGGTGGCCGAGGTGGGCGGGGAGCGGGGCTGGGGGGGGTGGTGGAATTTTGGACTGGTTTGGGCTTCGGATTCTGGATTCTAGATTCTTTCTTATTCTACTTCTCCCATAAATTTAGTTATTTCTCTACCAAACCTGCAGGTTCGTGCTAGAACTCTTACTCGTCGTCTCCACGAGGGCCTGCGTTGCGCTCCGCAACCCTGCGCACCCGCGCAGTGGAAGCGTGGTGGGCCCATAACCTGATGGGAAAGCTAAAACGGCTGTAATATATTATAAGGTTTCACAGAGACGAAAGCTGAAGCCGTGGACTCAGGGTTTCAGATACAGTACTAAGGTGAATATTAGAATACAGAGACTATTTTAATATCGTTCCCGGCGGTCGGTGATGATGCGGCACGTGACACAGCAGAGAGTCGCAGCACAATGAGGGGTGACAGCAGAAGGGGGGCAACAGTCACCCTTATACTGGGGGTGAAAGTTGCATCCCCCGTGACTCCGCCTCGCTCACTCGACTGTTGCACTCGACTGTGAAACCGAAAGGCTTGTACAAATATTCCTCCAGATATTAGGTTTCGGTTTATTGACACGGTGTGAGATTCTGATTGTGAGATCACGCACACGAAGGAGAAGTCGTCCGGAGAACCTACTCAGACAGAGAAGTTTGACTTGCTTGGGCTGAAGAGAGTTACCGGTAATACAGCAGGTCTTGGCAATTGTTGCCCTCTTTCTGTGGCCCAGGGCTTCGGCAACCCACCGACACAAGATATCTCAGACAGTCTTTCCGAGAGATTGCTGCCATTGAATTATATATGCATTCCGCTTGGCGTGAACAGTTTGATATTTGTTCTTTGGAAGCCTGGAAAGACTACATATCACAGGTTGTGCGCCGTGATGGCATATGGGTTGGTGATGCATTCTGCAAGGCTATTGCTGTATCGATGGATCGTCCTATTGTTTCTATTGATTCTAGGCGTAGCTTCTGCCGTGTATACACTCAAGAAACCACCGGCCTGGTGTATGGCCATATGCCTTGGGTTGCGTTCCGTGCTTGGTATGAATCATATCCAGTATGCCGCCGACCTGTGTGCATAGCATACAATGGGTCTGGTGCGGTGATGGGTGACCATTATGATGCATTGAAGGTTATCTAGTCCAACAGTGTGCTCTTTGAACTACTTTCATTCGGATTCTATATTACTTGTATTACTTTACGCATATTTTTGGATGTGCATTTCTACTTGTTTGATTTGGCCCCACACAGCGCACAGGCGGGTGACCCCAAATCAAACCTCCGATTATTACTCGTTGTGGCAAAGCATAATGCATACCTCAAATACCTTAGCTAACCTTGTTGATAGGAATACTTATCATCCTGATCGTACTGATAATGAAAGGGATAGTTATCAATATTTACCTCGCTTGCGGGTTATTAAGCCTATTTGAATGGTATATGTCTGGTCATATTATAGACACTACCGCAAATATGTTCTTTGTGAAAAAAATACCTCTCACATATTATTTTACTTATCACCGCTATATTTCGTATTAATATCCTATCACCGCAACATTTCACCTCACCACCGCCCGCGCACCCCCGGCCCCGCCCCGCGCAACACGCGCGCACCCCCGCGATTTCGGGCTATTTTGGGCGATTTTGGGCGATTTTGGCGATTTTGGACGATTTTTGTAACTTTAGTCGGTCCAGAATTTTTTAATCGATATTTTAGTCGCAAGCTCGACGAATTAAGGGTAGGGTGCCGTGAGGTTTCATTTTCGATGTTCTGTGACAAAACCGATTAACTGCCGCGAATCGGAATTTATTGTTAAGCATATGGCATGCTTTGATGCTAATTCTCGTATTCTTATTGGATATATTACCCCCACATGTGCTATATCGCTGTGTAGGTCTACTCAAGGAGCGTCCAACGGTACCGCGATATTTGGTCCGCGGCCATCGAGACGAAAATTTTGACTGGTCACACGCCCACCTTCATGATGGACTGCTGCTCGAAAAAGTACGCTTGCGGCTGCCACCAACTTTGCTCGTTGTTTTTGTGTGCAGAGTGCAGCAGAGGTATATTTTTTCATGGGTGTGAAAAGAAAACGTGACATAGACATTGATTTTCCCGTGCCAACGGATATTACTGATCCCGTAGACCTCCTCGTAGCTTACGCTGAATTGTGCCCTGTAGAGCCCAAGCCGTCAAAAGAAGATGTTCAAGCGATAGTCGCAGATGTTTCTACCCGCGAGCTGGCCAAGGATGAGGGCGATTGGACTCGTCGCAACATATTCTACAAACAGATACCTCACTGGAGAGAAGTGGTGAGCTTCGTTGCGCATCGGGTCTTCTCCCCTTCAGTTCTCTTTACAATCTTCCCTGCTGTTGTGTTCGTTCACTTTTTTGTAGAATTGCACGCATGCGTGTATGGTGTTACGTATTTTCTTTCCTAACATCGATTGTTTCGTTGATGTGTGCGCGCCTCTGTTTCTATGATGCAGAGAGGGAAACGTAACCGGGCGCCTCACCCCTCCTGGGTTGAGAATGCTGTGCGAAATATTTGGCTTGCAGTAGACCCCCGAAAAGGGGGATATACCGGTTTCTGTAGATCATGAACCTAGCAGTCTCTCAGCATGCCTTTCTCCGAAAGACGCAAGAGAGACAAGCAGCGGGCAGCAGAGATGAATGCAACCAAGTGGAGTGGAACTCCCATATCTCTGTCGACAGTCGACAGTTCAGCAGCTCCTGTCGTCGAGGATACTCCAACATTGCTTGATGGGAGGCCAGTCCTTGCCTCCCCTGTTCGGACAATCGCAGCAGATCTTGAGGCAGCACACGAGGAGTGTGCTGCCACGCAATCCCCTGTCGTTGGGAACGTGGGTCAAGACGCGGCTACGGCCTCACCCTATATTGGGGTTAAGGTAAAGTCACGCTTGAAACGCAGCTTTCCGATGATGAACGTCAGGACTGCAACGGTGCGTTTCCAAAATTCTTTCCTGCTCTCGCTCCCATTCCATCTCTTGCTTCCAGTCGCTATATCCTGCGTGAGCTAACGTAAGCCGGGGTTTTGCACATACAGGGGTCCAAGCGTTTCGCTCAACACGTGCCTCGAAGATTTGAAGAAAGCTTGCAGCAATTGCATGGAGAGCGAATAGTTTTAGATCTAGGCTGCCTCTTGGAATTTTTGCAGCACGACGTCACGTGCAGTGCATGCCTGAAAGGTAATTGTGTTACTGTGTTATATTATTGTGTAACTGTGTTATATTATACTTGCTTATGTGAGTCAACAACCTCGGTTAACATTCTTGAACTAACTATAATCTTAAATACACAACAGGCCATCTATTACCTTCTGTTTTTGAAGGCAAATTGGGACTATCCTACTCCGGCCTGGCCTGTGACATGCACTTGCAGTGTACCGTTTGCAATCAACACGTTCACCTCCCATCCTCGAGGAAACTCGAGGATGATAACAAGACCTTTGAGGTGAACGTGTTGCATGCACTGGCGGAGCAGACTGCTGGATTGGCTCCTGCCAAAGTGGAGAAGTTCTTCACCACTTTGGGAGTTGACTACCGGCTGCACCGTACGAATCACGGACGGAACCAGAAACTTGTTGGGAAAGAGGTCACGGCCATGGCCATCGAGTCATGTGAGAAGGCCCTTGTCAACGAGGCCACTCATACTAAGGCCAATGGTGATATCGTTAACAACGTGGTGCAGCTCTCCACTACTGGAGATTGTGCGTGGCCGAATCGAGGTTCTGGACGATCTTATTCTTCATTCTGTGGTATGTTCGTGCTTGTGGGCGCGCTCACCAAGAAGATTTTATCAACTTCGATTTTCGATAAGATGTGTTACACGTGTGAGCGTGCTGAGAAGTGCCCTGTTGGTGATGATGGCCAAGTTGTTGTTCCCCCTCCGCATGATTGCTGGAGAGGAGCCCGTGGCATCAACTGCGAGTCCAACCCTACCTGGCGTGGTGCTTCTAAGGCGATGGAGGCCGCGGGCGCCGTGTTATGCGTCAAGTCCATTGGAGGATACATCTTTCCCGAAGATTCCGACATTCCCGCCGCGCGTGTCGCCAAGTTCACCGCCGACGAAGACTCAAACATGATCGCTGCCATCAACGATCCTGTGGGCGACGTACCTCGTGAGTTGCAGCCAGTCGAGAAGCTGTCGGACCCCAATCACCTCCAGAAGTTGTTGTACAAGGCTTTGGAGGAGATGCGCAAGAAGAAGGGTTGGAGTGGTGCCACGCTTTCGAAGACCGTCATCGATTACTTCAACAAGGTCTACCGGTATGTCATCAAGTCCGTGGCGGTGATCGAGGACCTTCCGGGTTTCGAGAATGACGACGAGAAGGCCGAGTGGATCCATGGTGCTTTGTTGAACATCGTCGACCACGCCTTCAACATCGACCCCACCCACGCCGCGTGTCGACGTTATCGTGCACCTCGACCCGATGGTTCCTTTTACCCTTGGTGTGGTGTAGAGTCCGCCAAGCCGGATTGGAAGATTCACCTTCCCCACGACCGCTTCCTGGTGCGAGATCAACCTGCAGGTCACTACGAGGCCGTCCGCGAGGTTTTCGAGAAGTTTGCCCACAAGGAGACCATCTTGAAGCAACTCCACGACACCGACACCAACGTGAACGAGAGCATCAACGGCATGGTCGTGAAGGGGTACCTTCCCGGCGGCAGGGCTCAACAGAATGGACAGTCTGGTGTCTATGGTTGGGCCTGCTGCCACACCATCGTGTCGAAGAACGAGGGCCATCGTTACCGCCAAGAGCTTTGCCGTAGGCTGGGGATCGACCCGCCGCTGACCATGCAGCCCCTAGATGACGAGATGGACGGTAGGAGGCAGCGGATGGCAGCCTTCCGTAAGTCCTACAAGGGCAAGCGCGGCAGGCTCCAGGTGCGATTGGGGAAGAGCGATAGGAATGCCCCGGTAGGCAAGGTCGAAGGCACCTATGCGGGTGGTAGTGACTTAGCAAATGACAAGTTTGGTAATAAGATTTAATCGGTGTCGGTCCGAAGCACGATATATAGTCAAATGGCATGCCTAAGCTCAAGCATACGAAAGTTTGTGTAAATTATGCAATATTTACCCTATAAAATAGGTTTGGGTTTGGGTCCGTAGCGGTCATATCAACCTATAGCCGGGTATGCCATCATGCGGGACTCTTAGAAGGATGTGTTAGGGTCACAATAAAGAGGATAGAACGATTTCTGGTGATTCATTTTCAAAAAATCTTTTTTTTTCGAAATTGACCAGCAGATTTCGACCCCCTGGCCACATAAATGTAAAAATATTTAAAATGAATCACCAGAAATCGCTTAAACTTTTTTTTTGAATGTCCAAGACATCCCTCTAGAGGGCCATTACAGTGGCATACCCGGCTATAGGTTGTAACGATGAGTTTTAACCACATTAGAATTGCATTTCCGCCCGCAGTTTTTTGTTACAATACACACCTAGATGTACCGTTGTAACGGCCCTAGAGTGATTTTCCCGGCTAACCCAAATTTTTTTGAGAAAAGATATGTGTCAAGGTTCAATTTGCGCCTAATAGCTTCCCTTGAATCGAAATGGCCTATTTTTGGTGAATTGTTGAAATTGAATCGAATTTACCCTATTTATTGGCGGCACCCTAGCCTTAAGCAATTGTTTTTAATAATTCCGCAATAAGCCTGTAGTCGCGAGTGTGTAGGTGGCGATGTGCATACGACGCGACGACGCGATGCATGCGACTGTTCGTGTGACACTCAGTAGCGACTTGAACATCACGCGTGCCATAGTTAAATAATGGCGTGCCGTTGGGGTGGCGTCGCGGCAATGGCAACTGTGCGACATCGCATTTCACAATCTGAACCAAATCTTTGCCGTGTCATGGCGTCGCGGTGGCGTCACGGCACATGGACGCGACTGTAGTGGCAATGGCAATGTCATCGACATCGTTTGACGATCGCCGGATCGAAAATTCGTCTGTGCCGCCCGTCGGGATTCGCGCTTTGCTGCTGCTACTGCTGATTAAAGTAAGTAAGTAAGGTATTTCAAGCCTGCGGCGCTACCCTAGCTTCTGCCACACCAATGAGTGAAATACATGAAAACATGTTTCGCGAGGTATTTCACGTGAAATTCGATTACCTTACTTACTCTCTCTCCATCATGATTATCAGGAGCCCCGTTGAATTAACGAGGAATTCACGTGAACGAATACATCTCCCACGCGAATTCAACGGAGATCCCTTTACGATATAATGAGATGTTCACGGTTTTAATCGAGATGATTTCTAAATTCTCGGGCGAAACTTCTCGGGCGAATGAGAGCGTCGGGATTGAAAATTCGGCCATTCAGTGGCCCGTATGATGACTGAAACCGAAATCACGAACGAGACCGTGGTCAGAAATTCGAGACTTCGAAGTCTCATCTTCTCGGTCGAAAAGTGAGACCGAGGTAATCATCTCGGTTAACGAAAGAATATTTGGTCCACGTCGGAAGTATCAGATACGCGATCAGATTCGTTACGTGAGACAGTTTTCAGAAGTGAGACTTCGAAGTCTCGTTTTCCCCCAGAAAAGATGACATGCATCGCGGAACGATAACTGGCGCGTGGAAATTTTCACGTAGATTTCGAACTCGAAAACTGCTTGCGAGAAGACAGTCCTGTAACCAGACTTCGAAGTCAGAATCGAGACCGCGGTCGAAATTCTGAGACCACGGTCGAAAAACGAGACTTCGAAGTTAAAAAGTGAGACCGAGGTCTCGCGACACCATGGAATATACCTGTCCGCGTGTCAGTCGGACATTCAGTGCAATCCGAATCTGAGTCGAGACCACGGTCGAAAACCGAGACTTCGAAGTCTCATTCTTCTCGGTTAAAATAATCTCGGTTAAAACCGTGAACATCTCATAAGAACCTACGATAAGCGCCCCATACGATCCACATTCTACCCGAGTGCGATATGCCATTTTTTGGATGCCATCTCGGATGACATCCCAAAAATGAGGGAGTATCATCGCCTCGCTTTGTCGGGAATGGTGTCGGATATATAGTTCCGCGTAATATATATCTATTTGGAGAGATAAACCTTGAGTTTCATACGGGTTATGAAAAGGATGATCTATCTATATATATATATATGTAACGGGTATATATATATATATGCAGTAAGACACAGAAAACACACAGGGTCGCGTGCTCGTAACGGTGATAACATAAAAACTGAATAGATAGTCTCGAGGCAGGCTAACTAGCAAGTCACGGAACAGTGTCACGGCTAAAGGTGTCACATGACACACGCACGGCGAGGGGTGAAACAGGGAGAAGCAGGCCCCCATATAGTGGGGGGGAAATCAGCTTCCCCGTGACACCACCTCACCCCGAAGGTGTGAGTGGACATCCCGAAGCAAGCAAACCCTAAAACCTAAACTCAATGTCACTTAGTGCTTGGAGCCAGGGGCCCAACTAGTAGTAAACAAGCATGGGCGTTGCGCAGTAAGTGAATTGCAGCTAGTCAGAGTTGCATGGTTCATTGTAAATCGTGTTAACGGCTTGAAGTGGCGATCATCGGCGGAATTTACGGAGTCTCACGGAAGGCGGGCCAATCCTCATCTCCCTCGGCGAAACCCAGCATCGCAATCGGCTCGGGCTCGAAGCGGCGAAGTCCAGACTCCCTGTGTGCTGCGGCATGCCTGCCGCGTTGGGATCCTCGGCCGGCACGGAGTGCACGCCGGAGTCCGCGGCGGGCGGATGATCGAGACATGGAGGCGGGTCGGATTGAGGGGCGACGAAGGTCATTACCGCTGCATCCGGCGGTGGGTCAGGCTGCTGCTCCGTAAGCACCACAGACTGGGCGGTGGCACCACCAGTCCCCTGAAACGAGGCGAGGGCAGCAGTAAACTCACGCGGCAGCGGTCGATTGCCCGCCGGAAGAGCGGAGTCGGGGACACGGGAGGGATTGTACGCCTCTTTGCACGTGTAGGGGTAAATGCCTCTGGTGTCGGGGTGGGAGTCAGTGGCTACTGCCCCGTGGTACTTGAGATAGTACCGAAACGCGTTTCGGTACTATCTCAAGTACCGAAACGCCGGATTTTTTTTCGATGCCCTCCTTTGATATGGAAATGCTACCCTTCACATATTTTCGTCCCAGGCACCCAAACTGAGTTGCCTTATGCGCCATTGGTCTATAACACACGTATATTGGGCGCACGAGGGCGTCGAATGCCGTTGGGTAGCAAAATTTTGGCCTTCAATTTTCGCTTAGTTTTGCAAATACCCAGATTTTCTATACCCCCGCGACTTCAACCGCAAATTTTGGCATCAAGATGAGGCCGGATGGAAAATCTGACGAGACACTGCAGATCGGGCAACTCGCGAACTTGTCAACACAGGTCTCCGAATCTTCATCCGGAGCGTGTAGCGGGAGTTATGCGGCGAAACATGCGGGTACTTGTAATAGTACCCAAAATTTTAATTAATTTTATGGTCTTTCACCCCCCGAAAGCATGCCGCGCATACACATACCTAAAGTCGATGGGAGTAAATTTCAGCAACAACAATAAATCAAAAGGGTCCTAAATGATTTTTCGAAACCTTCATAGGACACATACACCCCCTCCAGTGCCCATAATGAAGCATAAGGCTTGGTACTTGTGATAGTACCGAACCACGGGGCAGTAGCCATCAGTGAGCCCCCATAACCGAAAGCAGAGGATGCACGGGTACCCGACACCCTTCCAGCGCATGATGAGGGCGCTAGCCGGCTCGGGCCGCCACTCACCCACGGGCTTGATGGTGTGGGACGGCTCGCGATGGGCGGAGGCGGAGTTGAACAAGGGCTTCCCCTACAAATTTAGGACGCCTGTACCCGGCATGTACCCGGCATGTACTTTGGCAAGGTACATATGTACCTACCCACTCCCAACTTGGGGCCCAAAACTCAGTGAAAATCCGAGTTGTAAAAAAGTGCAATATTTTCACATATATGTCAAGGCCATGAGTGACTAAGACATCCTTGACAAGTTTCGATGTAAACAAATGAGTTATTCCTTCAGAAATGGACATCCGGAAAACAGGACTGGCGTGTACCTACGTGTACCTACATGTACCCCGTCGACGGGTACACACTTCCAGAACGGTGCATGCGGGGTGCATGTGTACGCAATCGAGTGCGTACACATGCACCCGGCATGCACCGGGCGGGTACATGTAGGTACATGCCGGGTACATGGTTCCTCGTACACATGCACCCAACGTGTACCATGCAGTACATGCTGAGTACATGCTGGGTACATGGTGTCTCGTACACATGTACCAGCCATGTACCAAATGGCAGACTAGTGCATGTTGGGTACATGTGAACGCACCCCCTTAGTACGACGTGGGTACATAGTTACCCCACGCGTGTTATATATGGCGTGCACGTGTACCGACAATGTACCATGTGTGAATTTAACAATTCACCATAACAAAAACGATCATTATATACAATTACATTTACCTATGTTTATCTATCATGCCTCATCGTCACTGGGATTCTCATCTCGGACAATCTGCTCAAAGAAGTCGGCTAGCGGATCCAAGACCACCGAGGTTTCCATGCAAGGATGCTTTCGAATCACCACTTGAGAAGCAATCTCCTCGGCAAGCACAAACGGTTATTTTCGATCAAATTCAGTGGCCGGATTCTCTGGGTCCAAGACGTAGAAACACGTTGAAACACTTTCCGCTCCTATGATGGAATGCCTCGCACGCAAAGCGGCCGTTAAAGCTTTAGTTGGCTTCTTGAGCCACGAAACCTTGACAAACACGTACGGTCTTCCTCCAAGCTCCACTCGATAGATGTCATCCACCCGGCCAAACCTGAAATACAAGCATCACACCCTCCCGACATCAAGCACGTATGCGCCATCACATCGATATCAAATCAGTCTCGCGCCACTTGGCTCGTGCATGTTCGGCCCGCACACTACTGCACACTGGTACATGTGCACCCAAGACGTACCCAGTATGAAGACATGACGGGTACACATGCACCCACGCGTTCCCATGTTAGGTGTGTATGTACCGAGGGTGTACGGGTACTGGTGGTACATGATTGTGCACTCACCGGTCTGTTTTTTGCCTTTTCCTTTGTTCGCTCGCGACCTTTCGTCCTCACCCTCTCGACGTAAAACAATCGGAAGTAACATTGCACTGTCTTAAACTTTTTGTCCATGGATGCGGTCCGGAACTTCATCGTACCCACTTGCACTCGATTGAACTTGCGGCATCGAGGAGGGCAACCTTCGAGTAGAGCGCGCTCATACTCTGTGTATTGTCTTCCCAACCATGGGGTGGGGTCCAGGTCGATGTGCATCTTGTACTTGGCGGTACCCGGTGCGCCTTTGACCTGAAGGTGCGCCGTCTGCAAACAACACATGGCGCCTAAGCACTACGGAAATGCCGGGGACGTATGTACCGCGCGCGCACTGCATTACGGGTGCAGGCTAAATACACGTGTACCGGGCCAGCACTGGAAACGGTTGCGACCGGGTGCACACGTACTGACCTATGGTACATGGTGGGTACACGTGCCCCCGCAATTTCCGATTTTTTTATTTTTACGTAGAGCATTTTTAGGAATTCGCTTGTGGTCGAATGTTGGTAGTTTGCTCCAGTATTTTGTGTGTCCCTTCTCCTTGCTCTCCTGAGCCATTCCCTGAAGTTTCCTAACGTCTTTCCCGTCATGTTGTGCCGTGCGCGTGCATTTGCGTCCCTCGTTGTTAGGGTTATTTTAGGGTTCGCCTTTGTACTACAGCAGTTCCGTTTTAAGTGGGTGGGTGGTAGTGCGTCATTTGGTTGGTTGGGGTGCTTATTTTGGGCCTGTCTTGTCCGTCTCGGGTGTCGCTGTAGTGCTTTCGCTGTTGTCGAGTTTATGGTTACAGTGTTACATTGCCCTAAATCCATATCTGTAACGCCCATAATATCATTTCCTTGGCGGGCCTCATTTTTTGTATGTCGTCCCCTAGTTGTGCAAAACATTTGGGGTGTTTCGGTGTGCTTTCCAAAAACTTTTACTTTTACGTAGAGCATTTTTGGGAATTTGCTTGTGGTCGAGTGTCGGCAGTTCGCCCTCATACTTTGTGTAGCGTGTCTCCCTACCCTCCTGAGCCATTCCCTAAAGTTTTTTCCTGCCCCTCTCAGTATATGGGGCTGTGTGAAGTCATTTGTGTCTTTAATTGGTAGGGTTTCGGTAGGGTTCGCTTGCATATCGTGGTAATGTCGTGCAAACTTGCCGAGTGGGAATGTAGTCCGAATATTGCTATCAGTGTACCATGTATTCTTTTGTTTAAGTTTTTATATGCAGCGGTTCATTGCTGCCGTCCTCTTCTGTCGTTCGTACATGCCATGAGAATTCAGTTTATGTTCATTAGTTTCGTGTTGAGCATGTTTCGTAGTGCCTGTGGGCCCCGCCTGGAAGTTAATGTGTTGTTTATATAACTTAGCAGAGCCAAGGTGGGTATAGTACACCGGCCATGTACCAACTGAAGAACGGTAAGGTGCACGTGTACCCGGAGTGCACGCATTACTTTATGAAGGGAAAAACGCACCTTGCATCGACATCGTCGGTGTCGTGAACGGGTCGTTGTCGACCGTGTTGTCGCCATGCATGCGCCGGGGCCGGGCGAAGATACCGAGGGCGTCCCCGACGCTCCTGCCCATGTCGCATGGATCTGCATACGGGAAGACATTGCGGGTACATACGTACCGAACATGTATTAGGCGGCATAAGGTACATAAACGGACGCATGTACCCGGCATGTACCCAGCGGTGGGTACATGCCGGGTACGCATGCCGCGCCGCGAGCAAGTACACGTTGGGTACAAGGTAAAGGTACACGTGTATCCGGCATGTACGCATAGACGGATACATGTGTACCGCATATGTACTGTCACCGTACGTTTCCTGTACATAGGGACCTTATCAGTACGCAAATGATGTACCCTGCATGTACCCGAACGTAATTTCTGGGTACATATGTGATTTATGCACCCAATTTTGGCTTCATTCTTGTACTTTTGTGTACTTGCTCGCGGCGGATGTTGGGTACAATTAGGGTATACATGAACCATCCCGTTACTAAAATCCGCCGCGAGCAAATACAAGAATGAAGCCAAAGTTGGGTGCAGAAATAACATATGTACTCAGGCTTGGTATATGCAAGTGCAAGCGAGTACAATTTACACTTTTCCCGACAGCTTCAGGTACAACCCAAGCGCACGTGTACCCAAGCGAACATCACCAAAACGCCAAAAACGTCACCAAACCCCCCAAAAACAAGTTGGCCTCATTTTAAAGCGCACGACGAGCGCAAAACATAATCGAGTGCACGACGAGCCCGAAAAACATCTTAGTTGCACGAAAAATGGGCAAACGTGTTGCACAAAAAAAAAAGGAACAGAGAAAGAAAATCGTGTCTCAATTAGGATGACCGCCCGATGTCGCAAACGCGTGCATATGATGGTACAAACACTGAAATTACTGCCAAGAGATGCTGTAACTCCTCAGTCACCAAATAAACCATCAGATGACATATCGATGCTCTGCGGTATGATACAACGTAGTATATATGTGTGCGTGCTCGGCATGACATTCATCGCTGTCCTCAAATGTCTAGATAAGTCGTCTCGTGGGTGCATTTTCATCTGACATAAAATAAGTACGAATTCCGAGACGAAGATATCTATTTGCTGAGTGAACGCGAATGCGTAAAACAACTTGTAATACAAATAACATGCTCGCGTGCATATTGTGTGCGCGAGCGAATCCGGAGGTAACCGCAACATAGTCCACAATAAGAAAGCAAGTCTCTCAAAAGAAACCACTCTTAATTGACGCAAAGTTTAGGCATTCAGCCTCGAATATACTGTCTCACTGTGTCCGCAATAACATATCAGCTAATTACAGAACCAAGAAGTGTTCACAACTGTCTTAGGCGCTAATCCGGCCTTCATTCATACGCAAAGAGCAACGCGCATCCGCAACGCGAGTCAACCTGCCACAGTGGGGGACCCAGACTCAGGCGTCCGGGTCCCCACTCTCAAGTGAGTAAAACTACTTCTCTGTATATATACACTGATATACGCTGCGCGTTTGCCCACGAATCCAGTGAGTCGGAAATTGGAAAAGAGCTACTGCAAAGCTCTCCGTTCGGGCTCCCTGATATCATCTCCACAGATCTGCCTCGTGACCTCCAGACTGTCAGTCTCCTGTCCGCGCGTCGCGCTCTCACCTCTGCGCGACCACCACCTGTGTCACATTATCTCACTGCCTCCTACGATCGTGCCCACGTCGTCAGTCGTCATCCAAACATCTGCCACATGCACCATCGGCTGTACTCTACATTCTGTGTCACATCTGAAACCAGCCATAAACTGTCATCAGCAGTCTGCATCGCCAGTGCCACATACGATAATCTGGCATGCGTACGTCACACCTGTGTCACAATGTGTCACCAGCTGGACAAACCCGGCGCGGTACCATGAAACGCCGGCGTTTGTTACAGCTGTCGCAAACGCGTGCATATGATGGTACAAACACTGAAATTACTGCCAAAAGATGCTGTAACTCCTCAGTCACCAAATAAACCATCAGATGACATATCGATGCTCTGCGGTATGATACAACGTAGTATATATGTGTGCGTGCTCGGCATGACATTCATCGCTGTCCTCAAATGTCTCAGTAAGTCGTCTCGTGGGTGCATTTTCATCTAACATCCCTCCTGCCGTGCTGTGAACAAGCTGTCCGCGAAGGCCAGCAAGGCATAATGATGAAAATATCTCCTCGATGTGATCCCGCTCGTAGACATGGTCGCCCGACAAGATAGGCTCAAACAATGTGAAGCCCCAGCTCACGACCAAGTCCCAGATGTAAGCATGTACCAGCTCTCCCCCAAGCCTGTGCAACGGTGGTGATCTGACCATATGAAGTCCACATCGCGTGTTGTGCTCACTGCAGCAGGTGCTGTATCCACCAGCTCTCCGAGCTATACGTCTTCTGCCATAATAAAGTAGCCCCCCAGCACAGTAGCACACCTGTACCGTGGATGCCAAAATGCGTGTTCTCAAGGCTCGCCAACCACACAGCTATCTGTGCAGTGCTCTGAGTAACTGCCAGCTCTCCACTTGGGCCAAGCTGTCCGTCACTACCATACGTGTTCTCAAGGCTCGTCAACCACACAGCTATCTGTGCAGTGCGCTGAGTAACCGCCAGCTCTCCACTTGGGCCAAGCTGTCCGTCACTGACATACGTGTTCTCAAGGCTCGCCAACCATCATCAAACTGGCATTCTGCCACACAATCCATCGGACCTGTGCGACTCGCCTGCTCGGACTTGTTATATTCATAAGTGCGTGTTCTCGAGGCTCACCAACCATCTTC
>LGRX02010826.1:0-11790 GCA_001247695.2 Cymbomonas tetramitiformis
CATTTGCCTACGGGCAGATCACCATTAAATTGATTTGCCTACAGGCAGATCACCATTAAATTCCGATTTGCCTACGCGCAGATCACCATTAAAATCATTTGCCTACGCGCATTCCACATTAAAATCATTTGCCTACGCGCATTCCACCATATATGGCATTTGCCTACGCGCACTGCAAAGTTATTCCAACTTTTTTATACCTCTTTATATAATATGTAGAGACACATTGTCGGCCTTTCAGCCCTCTCAGACTCGTCTTGGAACGGTTTGAAGAGAGCTGCAACGAAAAGAAAATCGATGGATCATGCTTTCCATTGGTGATCTAACATCAAATTGCGATCGATCGAGCGCCAGCGTCTTTACGCGACATCTCATCCTTTACATTTCCCGATGCGGTTGGCTGGAAAGGAATGATAGATCTAAAAATCTACTATGCCGTCGTGACTCCGTCACAAGTTAGTAACCGACTTGTGAGTAGTTGATCGATGTCCGTCCTTATCGTCGAAACTTCAGTTTTCCAGGTGTGCATTTGTTTTCATTAATCGAATGCTTCGCATGCATCGATGCATGTACTGACTTATTTTGAAGATTGATAGATACGGATGCCTTATACTTCACGTACTGTGCCAGGGTTGCACGAGCTACCGCTCGCTCAGTTTTGCTGACACATTATTTCTCGCGAACGTGACATGGCTGAAGTACGTGCAGTGTCCGTTTTGCATGGCCTTGTAGTGGGATATACTAGGACAATATCGACTAGTGTGCAGTCTGCACCGCTGGCACAGATAGTTTACCTGCATAGCCACCAACGACCATGTTTTGCAAGTGCAAGCACTACACGACAGGTTTTCTGATATAGTCACGCTGCCCTAAGATCGATACTTGAATCTTTTCATTAGATCTCCTTGTGCAACTTGTCTAGGAGTGTACTCATGAAGGGCAGGGGTACAAAACACCACATTGGTATTTCACCATTGAAATTATTCATGGCCACACATTCGTGGAATCCAATTCATAGATTGTAATAATTGAAATCCAATGTTAAGATTGCTTACATCCATCTTTTCAAACTTATATTGTTATCTGTCATGCTGACAAGTACATTATCGCATGTAGCCCAATTCCCAGAAGGACAGCTGCCTGAATTACATAATAGATAAACAGCAGAGACACCAGCATTGCACATGTAACTTTCGTGCTTTGGAATAGACAACACATAGCCGGATTCTTCAAATCAGTTGCTCTAAAGAGCAAACACATTCCTTCCCAGAGAGTTGTGCGCATGTGGCATGGTCCAAGGAAATACTCACACAGACCGAGGGCAGTCCCTGGCTCCACGGATCAAATGGAGGAAAGTAGTTATGAACTCTGGTGTACAGAGAAAACCATTGTACAACCGGAAGTGACTTGTTAGTCGCTGTCAGAACCAGAGCTGGAGCCAGAGCTTTTCCCAGAACTACTGCTTCCAGAGCCCTGCACGCACACCGAGGCCACAATCAAAACACATGATAGCAGGTTGCAGGGCTGCTCATCACAATTAACCAACTACATGACAGCTCAGATTTCTGATCACAATAACGAAGAGAACGGCAAGGCTCCACCCAAAGAACCGTTTGCAGCACAGCGCACACGTTCTGCGCGGCAAAACTGAGATCAGGAAGGCTCACACGTCCGCCACCAGAAATAAAGCGCACACCTAAGAAGCTCCTCCCAACAAACTGTTCAAAGGAGGGTTCAGAAGTCCCTCGCAAGGACCTGCTCGCAAAGCGCTAAGCAGCCCTTACAACAAACCTGTTATCGGAGAGCTCAAATAATCCTCACAGCAACTGACAAACCGATAACATGAGTTCTCGGAAGCTCCTCCACAAAAACTATTCACAGGAGCTCCCAGCCAACAAATTGCTCCCAGTACAGAACAAAAGTTCCTCCACAGGAGAGCTTACAGATCGCTTTCTCACCAACCGACTGTTCACAAGAGAGCCAAAAAAGTCCCTAGCGCAAAAACTCTCCGCACAGATATTTACTCCAAAGCACCTGCTCTTCAGAGAGCTCAGAGGGCCCCATCAACCATCTCATCCGCCTTATACTTGCAGAGGGTCAAGGACACACAGAGAAAAAGCTGCTCGAGGGAATTGATGCTATAGCATGGCAACCAGCCCAACAGCACAAACTATACCGATGTAAACCCAAAAGCAGTTGTGCTCTGCATCGCACGTGGTTTACTTCTTCAGTTTCTCTCAAACTTTAGTTACCAGGGGGTTTTGGGCAGCATCATTTGGCAAGAAAACTGGAACTACTTGGAAAGCAGCTTATTGCCTTCCTCTGAGGCAGCATAGGCTCCATTAGAGGTATGGAACAGGCATGGGCGCTGACAGGCGTCTTAGGGACGTGCCTTTCGCGGAGGGCTGGGGCTGGGGCTGGGGCTCTTGGCTCGCTTTCCCTTGTCATCCGTCCCCTTCTTAGCCTCCTTCTTTGGGCTCGGGCTGCGGCTGGAACTGGCACTGCCGCTGGAGCCTGAGCTTCGGCTCTTGCTGCGGCTCTTGCTGCTGTCGCTGCTGGTCGAGCCTGCCCGGCCTTTTTTTGCTGCTGGGGAGGTCTCACGGCCGCGTGCAGGCTGCCGAGTGGCAGGCGGAGATTCCCGGCGACGCCGGGGAGAGGGTGAGCGCCTGCGCCTGTCGAGGGAGCGGCTTCGGTGGCGGCGCGGAGGGGAGGGCTCGCGGCGACGTGGAGGACTCCGGCGACGTGGTGGGGAGGGCTCACGGCGGCGTGGTGGACTCCGACGGCGTGGTGGGGACTCACGGCGGCGTGGGGGACTTCGGCGACGCGTAGGGGAGGGCTCACGGCGGCGTGGTGGACTCCCGCGGCGTGGAGGAGATAGCTCTCGACGCCGTGGTGGGGAGTTGCGGTGGCGCGGTGGGGAGAATCACGGGCTGGGCGAGAGGGGGGCGGGGGGGGAACATCACGGGTACGGGGTGGTGAGTCCTGCGGCTTGC
The DNA here is from genome assembly GCA_001247695.2 of Cymbomonas tetramitiformis. Lineage (NCBI taxonomy): Eukaryota > Viridiplantae > Chlorophyta > Pyramimonadophyceae > Pyramimonadales > Pyramimonadaceae > Cymbomonas > Cymbomonas tetramitiformis. Next base: position 2,994 of record LGRX02010826.1, read on the forward strand.
GGGGAGGCGAGTCCTTTCTCTTATCCTCTTTCTTGTCTTCAGGCTTGTCTTCATCACTTTCAGGCTCCACTACTTCCTTCGCCGACTTCTCACTGAAAAAGGCACACCTCACCAGGTGAAAAACCCTAGAGCTCTAAGCTTAAGCGATCTGAGCAAACTTCGCTGCCGCCTCTCTCCCAAAGTCAAGCGCCTATTTAGTATGAAAATCCTCCCTGCAGTTTTGAGTAAGAACCCAGCCTATGATAGATCAGGAAAGATCTACTCAATAGTTAGGATACATTCGCAAGTACCCCCTTGCGGATGGAAGCAGGGACTACAAGCTAGAGGCGTCCTCAAAGACACTACTCAACCGCCTCTGACTCCTGCACAGCATCCTGTGGTGACAGGTTGACAGGACAACGAGATTCAGGGATGTGCTCACACCTCTGAAGTTTTTCCTTCCAAGTCGAGAACAGACAATGCTCCATACAAGAATGTAGGTTGTAGTCTCATTTTTCAGACTTCATAATGAGAATATTAAGCTCAAAACTGCTGCAAGGCCGATACGCCCCGCCTCTGTACGACAAGTGCAGTGATGTTGTTGAAACCCCTGGGTGGAGTGCTCTCATGGGAAAAGGGTGGCATAGAACAGGCGTGGCCGTAGAAAAGGCGTTCACCTAGGCTTGTGGGAATCCGACATATCCGTAACGCTGCCTTCCTTACCGCTCTCGGGTTCCGAATAAGGCTTCTTGCGCCTTTCAGGCTCGACCTCGTCTTCATTGCGGCGCTTCTTGGGATCCTTATTCCTTGCATCGCTGCAAGCAGAGGTGAGCAGAGTCACTCGACTGCCGTTGTACTGACAAAAATTCGATATCGGGGCTTTCTCGGCTGTTGAAAATTCCGTACGAAGCTTTGCCGGAAAGGATATTAAAGTTTGCTTCGGAACAGGCATAAGCAAAACTTCTGAATCTGAAAGTTTGGCAAGAGAGAGCAGAAGAGAGGTATTGCGGTAGAGTCCCGCGAAGGCGAGGCAGATCAAAGCCCGGACAAGAACGCACCTCTCCGTGCGATCGTCGTCCCTCTTGCGCACGCGCTCGCGTTGCTCAACTACACGCCGCTCTTTCGTCAAGCGTTCCCTCAGGCTCTCCCTCTCCTGCTGTCTTCTCTCCTCCTCGCGCTTGCTCGCCGCCTCTTCCTTCTCACGTCTGCGTCAGGAATTATTAACCCAAGTAGCTGGCATTTAGCTCTGGCTTGAGAAGACCATCCGTTCGCACGAGGGTCTACGGGAGATAAAGACGTGCGGAATCTCTGTCAAGATCATGAAAGTCTCTACAAGACAGGTCGTCAACCTTAAAACCAGGTGTATACTCTCAGAGCAAACCACGCAGCACCTATGACAGCCACACAGGACTAACAGAGTGTGCAACGACGCATCACTCCACAAAAAGTTTCTGAAACGAGTCCGTGAAGGGCCAGAAACAACGTGTGTTTGCAATGGGAGTGAGGTCAGGCGACTGGTGAGTGCAGAGCTATGCGAACGGCATCAAATATAAAATGCGCGTAGACTCATACTTGTTACAATCAGTCAAACAGAAAGCGCTGTAGAGAATTTCAGCGTGCATCGGATACGGTTAGGTGAGGCGCAAAGCAGCAGCGTTGACAAAACTGATAAGAACAGGGTCAAGCACTCTACGTTACCTCCTCGCTTCCTTCTCAGCACGAATCTTACGCTCTTCTTCCTCTTCCTTCTCCCTACAACAAGTCAGTAACCGCAACGAGTCAAGATGACAGTTTTATCACCCGTATCCAGAGAGTAGCACGCCAAGGACGCATCCTCGAGCGAAGACTGGACTGCCAGACCACACGAAGGGAGCGACCTGTCGGATTGTGGGTGCAGCAGGTCTGGTCCACTTGCACGGGAAAAATACAGACCTACTGCTGACTGTGAGACAGGAATACGCAAGGTAAGCCTCAACCTTTCAGCACGTTTACGCTCCTCTTTCTCTCGACGTTTCTCTTCTTTCGCTTCGCGTTTGGCTTCTTTACGTTTCTTCTTCTCGTCTTTGATACGCCTTTGTTCACGCCGGATCTCTGCCTCCCGCTTCTCCTCATCCGCACGTTCTCTCTCCGCTATCCTCTCATTCTTCTTAGTTTCTTGTAAGTCGCGATCAAAAGCGTCGCCTTCGTTTGTCTCGGTGATGCCAAAAGCTGAACGAATCTTGTCCATCTCCTTCTCCTTGCGAAGGGCGACTTGATGTGTTTCTTGAGACCTGGTGATATGATCTGTGTTAGGTATACAAGACGAAAACTACTCGAGTCAAAAGGACGAGGCGATTAGTTTCACCAGGGACCGTACAGTTTTGCAGGCTCTTCCTCTGCCTTTGCCTCAAGTTCTTTCCGTCGCACGTCACACTGAATATCGATGTCATCGTCCGCAAACCTGAACATTCATGTAACGAGTTTAAGCACACTGGGCCATAGAATGGGAACGAGAACGCGTCTTAAAGCTGTGAAAGCTTTACCCTTTATCTTCGAGGTCCGCTCGAAGCTTCATCAACTCCACCTCGATGGCACGCTTCCTAGAGTGTTCCAAAATGTCTTTGTTTGGTTGGCGATTCATGGAAGTATCTGCCATAACCTCTTTGAGATCTTGCAATTCTTTCTGAGGAACACAACCTTAGAAAATCAGTATTCAACTTACTTGCTTTTTCATCCTTCTGCGGAGTCTCAAAGCATCCAATAGAAAACGATCAAAGAAACCTACATGGCGCCGGCGGTGAGGAAGCAGATGAAATTTGTTCGATTGAACATAGCCACTAGACCCTGATCCTCGAGCGGAGTGTATACCAACACCATTATACATGTTAACTCGTTGTGGAAATCACTTTCGAAAGGGACTGTTTCTACCAGCTTCTTCCTAACATTAAATTATAGAGCACCACAATCCAATGATACGCCTCCAATATCTACGGATAAATATCCTGAGTTGTATCCCCAAATTAAACCTCGAACTCGCTGTGATGAATGGGCAATCCCTCCTCTTATTTTCAATTTTGATAGCGGTAGGGTAAGTTCCTGCGATTCACCGGACCCGATGAAAGCTATTTCGTTTTTCTTTCTTCCGACTGATCAACTGAGAGCAGAGGGCACCCAGCGCAGGCCAGCGCCAGCGCCAGCGCCAACCGCAACGGCAACGGATTCCTCTTTCCTCTTCCTGTGCCATTCGATTGCCATGCCATTCGATTGCCACTACAAGTAGCTACTAGGCTCTATATCCGTACGGTAGGGCCCGCATTCGGTATGAGGGTGCGGGTGTTCGCGTCACGGTTTGGAATAAATCAGGGGTGGACAGTTATATCGATTCTTGAGATATAAGCGTCAGCGCTTATATGACCGTGGGTCGAGGTGATATAATGGTAATATCGACGCTTATATAAGCGTCGATATAATATAAGCGTTGACGCTTATATAAGCACAATTTAATGATTATAATCCCCTAAATTTAGCAGTTCGTGGGCGAATTCAGGATTTTCTATATCTGATTTTATTTAGTGATACGTCATACAAGCGGAATATGACAGTGCACAGTGTGTAGACACATATTGAAATCAAAAAGCCAAGAAAATATATAAAAGAAAATAAATCAAACATTTACTAAAAGCCATAAAAGTACCAGTATAATATATCAGCCCAGGTGGTGGTGATACAAGCGCTTATATAAGCGCTTATATCGCCGATATAAGCGCTTATATGCCGATATATGCGCTTATAGTTATATAAGCAAAGACGCTTATATCGGATATAATATAAGCGTCTTTTTGGCCTGATTTTCGACGCTTATAGTTATATCCCCATTAGCGATATAATCGGCTTATATAAGCCAAACGATTATATACCTGTCCACCCCTGGAATAAATGAAGGCGCGGTGCTTTGGACCCTCCCCGAATGTCCCAAACCACCAGCGTAATTCTGGATTCAGAATCTCGATGCGTCCGAGACTTGGTTGGGTCATCCGGGAGGACCGACGCGAGACGTTTCTCATCCGACATACCGACCCGAACACGGAACAGTCTGATCTCTTTGTTGAGCTCCTGATTCTCGGGGAAAACAGTTTCCTCGGAATTTCCACGAGCTACGTTGATGTTTTGAGGCGCGAATTCGGCAAGCTACAGGTGAACCCGTGAAGCCGCCGCCGCCTCTCTTCAACTGTGATAGCCTCTCCAATTGTGAAAGCCGGTCTTACTCCTCGTACATTCCGTTAACCAGATCCGACGAAGTCTGCATGGCAACACGTCCCACCGTTGAAGAGTTTAATCGCACTCACTATGCCCAGATTCTGCCGAACCCGTGGTTCCAGGGAAACCAAAACTGCATTTCGAAAGTGCACTTACAGTAATCACTCACATTTAAGGAAACTCGACGTTAAGGAAATAGCCAGCGTTTCGGGGGGGGGGAGGGGTACCCAACTCGATGAGAAAAGCTGGCTGGATTTTCCGACTTATGAGATGGCCTGAAATAAGGAAAATGACCGCTGGCTGCCTAGCTGGAGAGGCATTTCTTAAACTAAGAAAACTTTGTCGGGAAATTGTCAAACATGGTATATTTGATGGGTTTTCATGATTTTTTGCACAAAACTTGTCTTAAAGGTTTAAGTTCCTGATAGTCTGTTTCAGATATAATATCGTCATCAAAATATTGCTTTAATTCTTTAAGCTGCGCACGGCTCTCAGGGTCCATTTTCTCGGAAAATGAACACCTTAAGAGAACGGGCTGGCTAGGGAAGGTGTCCACGTGGATGGTTATGGAATTCGCTGGCTGGCTCGCGAGATCGCGGTGCTGGAGTTGACATTCAGTCCGAGCTCAGTCATCAGAGTTGTCATCACCGACCCGTCATGACCGCTGTCATCACCGACCCGACCTGACCGCTGTCATCACCGATACGGCTCGACACCTCTGACTACCTCACTGACCTGATTGTCACCTCCTCTGATCGAGTTCGGTTGTCACATGAGACAGAGCACACACTAGCTCATTTCGCATCACACTCAGCATACTAGAACTATATATTATATCTTCTGTATGTTGAGAGAGATTCTGAGTGCGAAACCCTGAGCGTTGCAGTGCTTCCTGTTTGACCTGTCTGACTGACTGGGTCTTCTCGCAGGTTTGGCCCCACCACCGGCCTAAGGCTAGGAGCCGATTATGGTCGGCTAAACGCTTAGGGAAGCGCCAAGAGGGCGCGCCATCAAGGGATCATGGAAGTAAAGTAGGCAAGTAGTGGTGAGTGAGAGGAATCGTACGTTCCGTTTCAGCGTTTAAATTAGTTAGGAAAATCCTGGGACGGCCTGATCAACCGTAGGGACCCTGACAATCTCGCGCGAGTACTTTTAAAATCGCGGGACTGAACGAAGAGCTCCTCCACGCCATCACCACTGACTGCTAACTGTGTTGTTTTGCATCACAGGCTTTCTTCCCCCTTCCCTTTTTGGCACCCTCTTGGTGCTCCTGTTGTGAAATTTGATTGCTTGCTTGCTTATTATCCTGCTAGGGATTGCTAGTGTTGTCTTGCTTGTAGTTCTTTCTTTTAGATTTCGAGATGTCTTCTACTCCGTTCGCCACACCGCCAGTTTTGCCGCGACGCTTGCTGACACACCCCCCAGGGGCGAGGAAACGGCAACTTAAATTTGGAGCTCTGAACGGCACACCAACTCCAGCGGATGCTCCGGACACGTCAGATTTATCAGTGTGCAACAACCTCGCATGGGAGTTGTTGCGCAAACCCGCGGAGTTTGATGCTCTACTCAGCGTCATCAAAGGGAAGTGCGTCGAGCCTGGAGAGTCTGCGAAGACTTGGAAGTTCACTAGCAGCGAGAAGAATTCTCGTTTGCTTTTGGACATCCTGGTCGAGCAACTCGATTCCAGACTCACGCTCGTTCACCCTAAGATGGCGTTGATGTTCGATTTGCAAAACCACGGTTTGGAGGTTCCGAAAAAGGCGAACCTCCTGCTGTTGGAATTGCTCCAGTCACTTTGCGCAGGAGACGCCTTGCGTGTCCTGCGCAAGGCTGACCGACTCTTCCCAGGGGATGGGAAGATCGCGCTTGTTCATCTCGTGAGGCACGTTGTGCCTGATCACGAGGAGTTCAGCGCTGCGGACTTCCTATTCGCTGGTGACAGAGTTGACTTGAGAGCTGGCCAGGACCCAGCGGATTACATCGACGTGTTCCAGACTTCTCTGGACACCGTTGAGTCCGACTTGGGTCCTGGGTGCACCGTGACCATCTCCGAGAAGGCACGGATCGCATTGTTTCTCCGTAGGATCTGTCCCGTCTTTTATAAGGCGGTGCATGATGCCTACACAGAGGAGAAGCTCGACGCTGACTCCTCGCTTTCCTTGCTGACCTGCTTCCGTGAGACACGGGCAGTGCACAGGAACGCGGGGACGAAACTCAAGTCTCCACTAACAGCCGCTTTCTACAATGATGCAGGTTCGCATCACGGCGGAAGCCGTGGTGCACATGGCCGCAGGGGAGTCTCTGACCGCACCCCTTCCCGTCAGTACATCCCGCCTCGTCGCACTAACCCTTTTAAGGGATTTGGCTCTGGTTACCGTGCAGGAGTCTTTCCCCGTAAGGGTGGTAAGACGGGCGGTAAGGGGAAGCAGAAATCCGGCAAAGGCAAAGGCAAGGGCAAGTCTCGTGTCGTCTTTGATCGGCAGACCCAGCAGTTCCGAGGGGAATGCTGGACCTGTGGGTCAAAGGGACACAGGGCTGCCGACTGCCCGAAGCTGATGTCGGCTCATGCTTTCCACCTCGACCCGAAGCTGCTTGCGGAGCATGCTCGGACGGAGATCCTAGCCGCCCAGTCTCAGACTGCCTACGAGGAGTCTGAACAGGCACTAGAGTCCTTCTGTCTGCTGCACGGCACCCCAGCAGTTGTCGGGTACCAGGAGGACTCGTGCTCTGACAGTGAGAGTGAGGAGAGTTCTCACTCCGCTAGTCAGGAGCACGGGAACTCCGATGAGTCTGACGACGATGGGGACTGGGACGGCCTCTCCGAGGCTCAACAACAGGAGTGGGACCGTCTTCAGGAACATGCGGAGGCCAAATTCCAAAAGTTCTGTGCACAGTCCGAGAAGGTCTCGCTGTCACTCGGAAGAGTGCACTTCGGGATGTTCCGGACCGGCACAGAACAGAAGGCTTGTGACCCCTTTCCCACTCCCCCCTACTTGCTGCCTGACATCCCTGTTTCTGCACCTGTCTCTGCACAGCATGATGCACCTCTCGAGGTGTCACAGCACTCACCACAGTCCACGGCTGCGGTGGTGCTCGCCTGTTGCAGAGAGTACCATTCCGGTCAGACACAGCAGACACCGCACGGGTCAGCTCTTGTGGATCATGCTCCGCAGGACCGAGCAGACTCGTCGGTGGTGTCTGCTAGACTGTTTGCAGCACAGTGTGAGTCACTATCCTCACCCGTCCACCACACGCACACCGTCCCTGCACTCACAGAGACTTGTTCTCTGTTTGCAGGAATGACGGTGGTGCAGGGTGACAGTGAGGACAGTGACATGTACACGGCACCGGCACCCACCGAGCACTCTTCCCCACACCACACTCACAGTGCATCTTTGTTGAGGGAGGGGTCACGGAGCAGTGCGGTGCCCCCGCCTGCTTCCCCCCTGTCTGCTCCAGGGAAATCCCTGGAGCAGGTTCACTGGGAGCGGGTGTGGGAGGAGGACTACAGGTCCCCTACCGTTTGCCACGGTAACCTTTTGCCATCAAAGAGTTCACTAGGAGCTAGGGGTGTAGCCCCTCTGGTGACGCCCCCGCCACCTGGCCCTCCTGACTTGTTGCTGTCTGATGCAGGCTCTGCCGTGTCAGTGTCCCCACCAGCCAGTGAGCACCGGGTGCACACTGGGGGCACTGCCACGGCCCCAAACTTTAACTCAATCAATCTTGGAGGTCGCCCTACAGAAGGGAGTCTCTTCCCCTCTTTCCTTCAGCAGTGTCCTCCTGTCCCCGCTCCGGTCCATGAGTCGCTTGACCTGACTGGTGACACGCACATGTCTGACACACAGGCACCACCTCCACCGCCACGGCGTGTCGGTAGAGGTGGTGTCTCTATCTTCCGGTGTGCATTCATGTCCTTTGCCCTGTTCACTTGCTTCCTGGCAAGTGCTTCGGCGGAGGCCCTCTCAGCCGCAGCACCTGTTCAGGGAGTGTGGTACGGATTGACATTGTGTCAACCGGGGGGGGAGATGGGAGGTGGGAAAAGCAGTACTGCAGTCAGTCAGTACAGTCAATCAGTCCAGTCAGTCCAGTCAGTTTGGTCTGGGGATGGTGGTTTATCAGATGGTGGCTTACCTGATGGTGGCATTGGTATCACTCCTGATTGGTCTGCCACCCGGCAGTGTTCCTCTGGTGATGGTTCTGGGTATTCATCTGGTGATGGTTCTGGATATTCCTCTGGTTCCGACTGGTATTGGCAGTATGACTCTGGTCAGCACCGCCACTATGGTTCTCCTCGTGGCTCCGACGGTTCCCCACCAGACAGCTCAGCCCAGATCTGTCTCCTTCAGGCGCTTGAGAAGCGGCGCCAGAGGTACAGAGCAGTATCAGCTCTGCTCCTGACAGCCTTCCTTGGCATAGTCCTGACATGTCTCTACCAGAGTGTCTATGAGGAGTTCCTCGTCGAGGCTCACTTTGAGGCTGGTCACCACCTGTCACCGATCTCCGCTGTCTGCAGCCCTGTGACTCAGACCCCGCTCTACGGCGCCATGCAGTATGTTGGCGACACCGCCCTGGAGATGTGTAC